>SJYT01076645.1:0-19624 GCA_006410635.1 Cephalophus harveyi
CAGGGAGGCCTGGCGTGCTGCGATTCATGGGATCGCAAAGAGTCGGACACGACTGAGCGACTAAACTGAACTGAAGAAGACACACCAGAGAGCTTGCTCTCTCAGTCTGCCATGTGAGGACGCAGTGAGAAGGTGGCTTTCTACAAGCCAGGAGGGGAGTGCTCACCAGGAACTGAATCAGCTGGCATCTGGATCTTGGACTTCCCAGCCTCCAGAACTGTGAGAAAATAAATTTCTGTTGTGAAAGCCATACGTTCTGTGGTATTTTGTTATAGTAGCCCAAGCAGACTAATAAAAGGGTGAAGTGGGATTCAGAAGAATTGAAGGAGAATAGTAAGTACCTTTTGGTACTTATCGAAGTGCTTTTGAAAGATAAAGTCATCCCTTAAAACATAAAATAAATGTAGGAATTGTTTAATTTGTAGTTTATTACGTAAATGAAAACATACACTGTCTACTGACTTTTTTTTTTTTTCACTTAATCCATATTGCTGCTGCTGCTGCTAAGTCGCTTCAGTCGTGTCCAACTCTGTGTGACCCCATAGACTGCAGCCCACCAGGCTCCTCCATCCCTGGGATTTTCCAGGCAAGAATACTGGAGTGGGTTGCCATTTCCTTCTCCAATGCATGCATGCATGCTAAGTCGCTTCAGTCATGTCCGACTCTGTCCAACTCCATGGACAGCAGCCCATCAGGCTCCTCTGTCCACCGGGTTCTCCAGGCAAGAATACTGGAGTGGGTTGCCATTTCCTTCTAATCCATGTTGAGTATCTTTCATGACTGTCACTCAAGTCTACCTCATTCTTTTTGAAAGCAAGAGAGTATACATGCCATAAATGTATGATAATTTAACCAGTCCCTAATTGATGAGCATTTAGGTTGTTCCCATTTGTCACTGTTATAGAGGAAAAAAAAAAAGGTTGCTATGAAAATATCCCTGGGTACTTTGTCAACATAGTTCTGTAGGAGATTCATACAACTAAGGTCACCTGCCACAGAGGTTTGGAGAAGGCAATGGCACCCCACTCCAGTACTCTTGCCTGGAAAATCCCAAGGATGGAGGAGCCTGGTGGGCTGCAGTCCATGAGGTCGCTAGGAGTCGGACATGACTGAGCGACTTCACTTTCACTTTTCACTTTCATGCATTGGAGAAGGAAATGGCAACCTACTCCAGTGTTCTTGCCTGGAGAATCCCAGGGATGGGGGAGCCTGGTGGGCTGCCGTCTATAGGGTTGCACAGTGTCGGACACGACTGAAGCGACTTAGCAGCAGCAGCAGCAGCCACAGAGGTTACAGTTACAATATTAATAGATTCAGATAGGTCCTCCAAGATGTGCTAATTTGTATTTTCAAGAGTTTGTGGACTAAATTATCTTTAGTTTTGTAGTGAGTTATATAGTGTCCCCTCCAAATTCACATCCACCTGGAACCTCAGAAGAGAGGGCACACAGATATATGCACAGGGTGGAAGTCCATGTGACAATGGAGGGAGACTGGAGTAATGAAGCTACAAGTCAATGATTGCCCCAGCCACCAGAAGCTAGGAAGAAGCAAGGAAGAGAGATCGTTGTGTAGAGCCTGCAGAAAGATCATGGCCCTGCCAACACCTTGATTTTGGTTTTCCAGCCTCTGGAATTGTGAGAGATTGTATTTCTGTTTTGAGCCACTCAGGTTTCTGGTACTTTGTTACCATGGTCCTGGAAACTAATACAAGTTTCCTTCTGAAAGGGGTTACATTCAAATGAATTAAGCTAACCAGGGTTAGCTCAAGTGAGAAATATTCACAAATACTAAAATAATATTCCCCAAAGCTGCCAAATCAAATCCTAAACTTTAAAAATTTTGCAGTTTTCATTTCCTAATTGCTATAAGTTAGCAAAGTGGGTTTTTTTAATTTCTGTATTTAAAAAAATATGTATTTATTGTTTATCTGGCTGTGTTGGGTCTTAGTTGCAGCACCGAGGATCTTCATTCCATTAGGCAGGATCTTTCATTGCATCACATGGACCCTAGCTGTGGCTTGCAGGCTCAGTAGGTGCAGCATGTAGACTTAGTTGCTTTGTGGCCTATGGGATCATAGTTCCCTGACCAGGGATTGAACCTACATTCCCTACCTTACAAGACAGATTCTTAGCCACTGGACCATCAGGGAAGTCCCAGTAAAGTTACTTTTAAACAATTATTATTTTTTTAAAGACATTTATTGTATAAAATGGAAAATACAAATAAGTAAAAAAGGTAATAAATCCTACCATGCAAAAAAGTGATAACAATTTTCATGGACAGTTTGATTTAGACTCTCAGACTTTTTTGATTTATATTTTGACTTATTTAACATATATTTTATAACATGCTATTCCATGAAAGGCCATATTTTTATTTTTATTAAAGGTAAAGGACAGGCAAAGGAAAAAATATGGCTAAACCTTTCAGGTTTTTGTGTTTGTTTTAATTCTCTGATACCTCTGACAGATGTGCAGGTTCTGTTGCTTTTATCCAGCCTCGGCTGAGATCATGAGGCACTACCAACTGCACTTTCTCCCTGCCCCATTTCCACAATCCTCTCCACCCAGCCTGCAGCTGGAGCCACACTCCATCCCCCAGGACTGGGACTAGTCCTTCTACCCTTTGTGGATGAGAATATCACTGTAGAATATTTGTGTTCTCCCCTTTAAAGGATTCAGAGTTGAGGTAACTTTGGGCTGCACAGGTAGCTCAGTAGGTAAAGAATCTGCCTGCAATGCAGGAGACATGGGAGATGTGGGTTTGATCCCTCCAGGAAGATCCCTGGAGGAGGGCATGGCAACCCACTCCAATATTCTTGCCTGGAGTATCCCATGGACAGGGGAGCCTGGTGGGCTACAGTCCACAGGGTCACAGAGAGTCAGACATGACTGAAGTGACGGAGCATGCTCACACACCTGTATCTATCTATCTGTCTATCTAGCTATCTATTGCTTCTCAAGGCTTGCAGGATGTTAGTTCCCCTACCAGGAGTTGAACTTGGGCCATTGGCAGTGAAAGTGTGGAGTCCTGACCATTGGACCATCAGAGAATTCCCTGTCTTTCTTTTAAAGTCACAATTAATGTTAGTATTGTAAAGAATTTGAGAAGTGGTATACTACAGTAAAGAAATATTTGTTTTATCCAACAGTTACCAAACTTCTGTGGCCAAAGAAGCCTTTTTTTCTTCTTCCTTCTTTTTATTTTCAATCTAGCGACATCTTGCAGAACAGGTTTTCCAAAGAACATATTTAATATTGCATAGCCAGTTTCTGTTCAGACTCAATTTTGTTACTGCCAAAGTGGTTTGGCCTTGTGTCCGGCTCTAAGAAGCAGACTTCAGTTTTCGTGGTCTCCCTGCAGCTCCAATCTCTTGAGGCTGTAGACCTTTGTAGACCTCTTGAGGCTGCTTGCTCTTTCAAGTACCCTTCCCAAAGATATTATCCTGCTTCTGATGCTCCTTGTCCTGCCATTTCCTTTCCTTTTGGCCTGTACCTTGCCTTTGAACTCTTCTCCACTGTGCGTTTGTCATGAACCCTCTAAGCAACCGCATGACTAGACTTGTTTTGTGAACGGTCACCGCTTTGAGATACTCTGTACTGATTACCAGGCCGTCAGCACCACAATGAATCTGTCTCCCCAGCACCAGTCCCCCTCCTGGAGCTGGTCTAATTCCAAGTCTGGCTTTCCAAGGGAGCAGTCAACCAAATTGTATTCTTCTCTTAGAAAAATCACTGAAGAGGTAACGTTAGGGGTGGGAAGTATCTCAGCGAGAGTCACGGTGGTATGTACTACTGGAGTGTTTTACATAGGTTGCCCTGTTCCCCAGCATCCCCTGAGAGAAGGGTTACTGTTTTCCCCATTGTGCAATTGAGGTAAAGTGACGTGGAAGGGCCCAAAGGCAATGGTCTAGGCTTCTGCGAGAGGCGAACCTTGCTCCAAAGCCAGTGTTCCTTCCACTCTAACATGCTGCCCCGCCCTTCTTTCACTTGGTGACTGTGCCTAGTTCCAGGAAATCTTTGGGGAGGGGGAAGATGGTCTCTTGGGCTTCGAATTTGAAAAATCTACAACAAATATCATCATCTGCTTTCCAGCTGGCAAAGTGTAACAGCTGCATCCAAAACAAACTGCTTTAACAGGAGGATCCACTCCCGTTCAGCTGTCCCCACCCTCCACCCCTCAGACAAAATCCAGGAAATTGCTGCTTCTGCCACCGAGAAGGGCATGTGTACTGTGGTGGTATTTGAAACGACTGTGAATCTTGTAAACTAGGAGTGCACTTTGCTCGTTTCCAGTGGTACTGCCTTATCTGGAACTTTCCCCACTGCCATTCTTTCCTTTCACATTCTACACAGGAAGGTGGGGAAGGGAGGAGCAGAATAAAGGGGACGGACTTCTCACTTTGCCAAAGTCTGCTGCCTGGAATTTTCCAGGGGCTCTGAGGCTGAGCAGTGGGTGTAGTTAGCCACGGAAAGGATGAGCTATTGTTGTGTTTTACATCTCTGGAGGGGTGAGAATGGCATCACCATAGTAAGTGCCCAGGTTCCCTGAACCTCTGACCTGAATGACCGCACTTCATACCTAAAGTTCCGTCCTCCCTTCCTCCTCTCGCTAGCCATCTTGCATCCTGATGATAGACTCATCCTTCCAAAGTATTGATGTAACTCTCTCACTTCCCTGCTCAATGCCTATGCCTTTTTAAGTTTCAACTGCCATGTTTATTATTATGTGCATTTATACAAATTGGCACTTCAACTGATTTTGTATGGATTGATCTACAAAATATGATATTTATCAAAAAAACAGCTTACAAAGTGGTAAGTAGGATACGATCTCATTTCTGTTCTTAAATATAGTTATAACTGCATACTAAAACATCTGAAAGAAACACATGTTCAATTAGAAACAGTGCTTGTCCATAAGTAATAGACTTTTACTGGTTTCTAATAATTTTTTTCCTTCCCAAACACCTTCACTTGACCATTCCAGATCTCCACAACCTGTCAGGTGACAGTCTTTGCTCCTGCTACTAGCTAGAGCTCTTTCCACGGGACTCAAATCGGGACAGAGAGCAGTCCTGGAATTTGTTTTGTATTTTTCCCACCGTCAAAATCCTCTCGACTCCAACCTTCCTACATGATCTCTCCCCTGACTCTCCATTCAGAAGCACTCTTATGGCGTGGCATGAGAGTTCTTTTCTTACATGGGTGTTTATAGCCAGAGTTATTCTACACACCGTTCCTGAAAGATGTCCATATCCCTGCAAGAGGGAGATGTAGGGCAGAGAGGCTAACTCGGCTGCCTGATCACTCAAATGGAAGAGATATTTAAGGCAGTCGGAAGGAAGGCCTGAGGGAATGGCTAGAGGGGTGAACTCTCTGAGACTTCGGAGGGCTCTCAGAACTACTACTGGTGGTGCAGGGATAATAAAAATATGTGTGGAATGCACTTTTTAAAAATCCATTAAAAAGTCTTGATTGAGTTCCAAGGGGGCGGGGGGAAATGCAACTTTACTGACTGAAAAGTATCAGTGAAGAAAACTGACCTGCATTTTCATCACTAAAATGGTATATATTTCCAAAATAGCAATATGAAGGCAAATTTATTTCTTTTCACCTTAAGCTATGTTGAGGTTTGGTAGCCACGTGGGCCAAATGTCTCTAAACCCTGGAACCCAAGTCTGGAGACAAACCTACCTGAAACTCTTGCCCTAAGAAGTTTTAGAAATGAGAATATCAAGGTTCTCTTCTGGCCTTTGGACAGCCTGGCCTTGTTTGAACTGAAATCCCTCTGTGTCAACACTGCAGATTCCCTGGGTCCTGGGACTCCGTTAGTTGTCTTACCTCATCACCCAGCCTTCCTTGAGGGTAAGAACTATGCCTTACACTCTTTTCACCCTCTTGTGGGGAGGGCCCAGCACATTACTTTTGTGTAGTGGGTCCAGAAATTCCTGTTTGTGATAATGGCGATGAAGAAATAGCTTGAGAGAAAGTGACTTCACCCATGTATGAGTTTTATTTTCTTTAAAATGGCACACCCACTTAGTGTAAGTCCTACTCAGGGACTGTTCTGTGCTACACAGCCCTAGAACCCAGAACTTCTGCTCCCTCACTCACTGACCCTGCTGGACTCTTGCAGCCCTCCCACCTGTTAACTGGTGGTGCCCCATGCAGAGGCATGTGCCTGCTTTTGCTTGGTACAATCTGAGCAGCTCTCCAAGACCGCTTATGCAAAACATACCCTAACAATATTTCTCCCATCAACCTAAAGTAGTGCCTGAAATTTTTACCATTACTTAATTTTTCTTTTGTATTTAGGACCTTGTTACTAGATAGAAAAAATACATTGTTATTATCACACAATTATATTTTAGCTCTGATTAATTTTTCTGTCAGGCCTCACGTTGCTCTGAAGTTCCAGAGCATCTAGGATAAACCTTTTATCATTGCATTCACCACAGTGTATTGGCATGATCTCCTTCCCTATTTATCCAAGCCACTGTGAGCTCCTCCAAGCTATCTGCCGGTAGAGTGCATCCTGGCACAATGGTGGGCCTTCAAAAATATTGTTGAACCCAACTTAGGCAACCTGTTCCTTAGGCAGCCTTGGGGAGCTCTTAATGGAGTGTGAAAAGCAGTGATGTCTTTTGGAGAGTGGGGGATGTGGAATCTTACAGTGAACAACTGTTTGGTCAAATGCACTACTTGGGTGGCTTCTGCAAGGGATGAAAGGCCCACCAAAGATAAACTTGCTCCCGTCACAATTTGGTTAACTTTGATCAGTAGCTTACTTTTGAAGATAGACTGTGTCTCCACTACGATGAAGAGAATTACCCTCGATAATTAGAAATCACCTCAGACCCAACCCTAACCTCATCTCAGTGTTCCCCATCCTAAAGAAACTGAGCCTGCTTCCTGGGGACAGGGTCTACATCATGCATATTTGTTGTGTTTTTAAGAGTCCAAAAAAGAGTCTAGCAAGTATTAGGAAGTAAAAAATAAGAGCTGACAATTATATAGTGCTTACTATGTGCTGGGCTTCTCCAACGCAGGAGACCTGGGTTCTATCCCTGAGTCAGGAAGATCTCCTGGAGAAATGAATGGCTACCCACTCCAGCATTCTTGCGTGGAGAATGGAGCAGGAGCTGCCATTTGTGTTTGTTTGGCAGCCACATGGCTGACAAACGTCAACAAACGTCAAGGCAGAGGAGCCTGGCAGGCTACAGACCATGGGGTCACAAAGAGTCAAACACGACTGAGTGACTGATACTACTATGTGCCGGATACAGTCCTCTAAGAATTTTATATGTGTTAACTCATGTAATCCTCAGGAATATGAGGCAGATACCATTAATAACCCCATTTGATAGATGGGGAAACCAAAGCTTAAGGGCATTTATATGATTTCCCAAAGGTCGCAGAGTTCCAGTCTGCCCTTTCAAAAAGTTTGCCTTGGAGCACTTAAATGAGAGTGAGTGAATAAATCTCTCCCTGCACCACATTTTTATAGCAGACTGTTTGCTCCTTCTGGCCCAGCACTTAAAGCACGGTTTCATCCACTAGACTGTCACTAGCGCGGGGTCATTCTTTGACTCTTTACAACTCAGTTCCTAGAACAGTATTACTTGCCACATCATACGTAGCACGACTACGTACTGCGTACCTGTGGCCGCCAGGGGGCACTGTGGCCACACGTTGTCTTCCCCCTCCCTCCATCCCTGAGCCACCTGAAAGAGGCGGAGCCAGCATTGGGCGGAGCCTCCAAGAAGCCCTAGGGGGAGCTATCCCGGCGGGCCGCGCGCGCGGCGGCGTTTGAATGGCCGTTCCTGGATCTCGGCCGGGGCGCTGAGGGATAGTCGGGGCTGCCGGGCGCAGTCGGTCAGCGCCTGGGCTGCGCGGAGGCGCCGCGGTACCATGAGGCGCCGGTAAGTGACGAGCGGGCCTGCGCCTGCCTCGCGCCAGCGGCTGCCCTGCCGGGGCCGGGCCCGACCGCGCCCTGGGCCCACCTGCAGGCCCCGCGGCGGCCTCTCCTCGGCCCGCGTGACGCTGCCGGGGCGGGCGTCGGGGCGGCGAGGCGGCGGTGTCCGGTGCAGCCCCCTACGCTACTGTGGCGAGGAGGGTCGGGGCGGCAGGTGCTGGAGGCCGCCCGGGTGGGCGCGAGAGGTCCGGGCCGGGAGAGGCGTGGACGGAACCTGCTGTCACTTATTTATCTTCGGGTGGAGCCGACGTGTGCATCCCGCGGAGGGGGAAGGACGCCGGCGTCTGAGGCACTGTGTTTGAGGACAGCTTTTCCCAAGAGCCGGCTAGGCCCGGCAGTGGCATTTCCTTATTTTTTGCCGGGTCTTTGCTTCCCTGACACATAATCTTTTGTTCAGCAGGACGAAAACTTGACATAACTGCATAAGAATTGCTGATTGCAACTTTAAAAACCTCATTATATTTTCTGAAAAGTTGTTCTGTAACTACCTAGGCTTTTACCACGCTCTTAAATTGGCTTAAGTATAGAGAAAACAAAGAGTTGATTTGTTTTCTTGTGGCTTGTAAAATTCCTTGAAAACAGAGGTGTCTATGTCAGTTTCTTTGAGATCTTAAAAAAAAAAAAAAAAAAGGATCGTAACAAATTAGGTCTGTAACAATCACCAGTTTAGCGCTTGGCAAAAATTATGAGATACTAGTCTACCTAATAACTTCAGTTTCTATAGTTTATTTCGTTGTGTGTTTTTTTTAAAACAACTTCAGACTAGAATCAGAAGTTTATACATTGAGGCTTTAACTTGGCCAATAATTAGCGTTATAGTAATAACACTGGTTAATATTTATTTTGTGCTTTCTTTGTGCCAAGCACTGTTTTGAGAACTTTGCTTTGGGCAGAGTTATTATCCTCATTTTGACAAGGAGGAAACTGAGGCACAGAGAAGTTAAAAGTGACTTGTACAAGATTACACAGCTAATATGATGGGGACCCAAGCAAACCGGCTCCACTCTTTTAGCTATATTCCTCTGTTGCCTCCTTTATACGTGGTTCTTTCTAGTTTAGGAAGCAGTTTCATTTCACTTACTTCTTTCAACTGGCGAGCTTATATACCTGTGAGGTGCGTTGGCGTACATGCACATGCTGTTAAATCGAGTTCTCCCGTGGACATGCTTAAATTTTGTGCATTAAGCAAAAAATCCACTGGCTATTTTAAGATAAATAGAATGTATAAAGTTTAAGTTTGTGTTGTAGTTTATAGTTTTAATTCGTTTGTATCATTTCCTAAAACTGTAGAGTTTGAAACCTATGTGTTCCTTAAAATATACCATTGTATATTAATGTTTGCTTCTGAAAGCTTACTGAATTAGCTTAATAATAACTCCATGACAAGAAAGTGAAGTCGCTCAGTCGTGTCCGACTCTTTGCGACCCCTTGGACTGTAGCCTACCAGGCTCCTCCGTCCATGGAATTTTCCAGGCAAGAGTACTGGAGAGTGGGTTGCCATTTCCTTCTCCAGGGGATCTTGCCGACCCAGGGATCGAACCCGGGTCTCCCGCATTGCAGGCAGACGCTTTACCGTCTGAGCCACCAGGGAAGGCCCCATGACAAGAAATAGGATTCAAAACCAAAATCATTTCAGAAGAAATAACCATTTACACTTATTTACAGCTGAGCATTTAAATTTCATTCATCAGTTACCAAGCACTGTTAGGCCCAATTAGTTATACAAAAGAAATGTGCCAGGGCAGCAAAACCTGAGGGAAGTTAGTCTAGTTTGGAATATAAAATTAACAACCACCACCAAAAAAGATACATGAGATTTTCTTCATGAATGCAGTGGGTGTGTGGTGAACTGGACTGAGATCAGTAAGTCTTCTGCAGAGAACCCAAACTGAAGATTGGATGTAGGACCTTAAATAATATGAATGAGTAATTTTAGTGGGGAAGCAGTGTGTTCAAAGATTTGGAATTGGAAGTGAAAATTATATTTTTAAGGAACAGTAAGTCTGGTCTCTTTGGAAAGTTCCTACTGAGGAGAAGAAGATTATGGCAGAAGAGTACCAGGAGTGTATATAAGACCCATATGTCACAGAAGTTTAGGTCTGACATAAAGCAGAGAGGGAGATGATACTAGAAGTTTACCAACTTTTAAATGGTGATTCTCAATTGCTGGCAGTTTTGCCCTTCAGGGACATTTGGCAGTGTTGCAACTTGGGGGGTGGGGTGCTCCTGGCATCTAGTGGATAGAGGCCAGGAATGCTGCTAAACATCCTGCAGCAGGGCAGGAAAACTAGTTACCCCAAATGTCAGTGCTGATGAGGTTGAGAAACCCTCTTTAAAGCTTTGATAACATGGCTAGCCTCTGCTTCCATGTGCTTTAGAGAAGTATGAGTGATGAATTTTCAGAGCAGGAGTACAAGCAGTATTAAAGTTAGAGAGAAGCTGCTTCAGATACCTCAAGAAGACAACTATTGTTAGAGTCTTAGGGGAAGGAGAGGTTGTAAGGAGTTAGGATAGGAGCAGTGAGAATGGAGAAATAGCAGCCCACTCCAGTATTCTTGCCTGGCAAATCCCATGGACAGAGGAGTCTGGGGGGCTACATTCATGGGGTTGCAAAGAGTCAGAAAATGACTGAGCATGCCTTAAGAAAGCACAGGTGGTGAAATGAGACTATGATTTAAATAATATTTTTCCTAAGTTTAAAAATAATGTATGTTCATGGTAGGAAATTTAGGAAATGCAAAGAAAGTGTGAAAAGAGGAAAGTTAGTTAGTTAAGTCGCTCAGTCGTGTCCGACTCTTTGCGACCCCATGGACTGAGCCCACCAGGCTCCTCCGTCCATGGGATTCTCCAGGCATGAATACTGGAGTGGGTTGCCATTTCCTTCTCCAGGGGATCTTCCCGACCCAGGGATCGAACCCAGGTCTCCCGTATTAGAGGCAGACGCTTTAACCTCTGAGCCACCAGGGAAGCCCGAAAAGAGGAAAAGCCACTTTTAAAATCCCCTGAGCAGAAAGACCAACTGTTAACATTTTCTTGTGGTGGTTCTTTTCAAATTTTTTTAAATGATGATTGCTGTTTTCCTTTATAAATCTAGGATTAGGCACTTTTCTTCTTGTGGGGATTTTTTTTTTTTTTTGACTCAGCAGATCATGAATATTTCTCATTCTTTGAAAAATGTTCTTTTCTAATGGTCAGGCTTCTTGTGTGTGTGTGTGTGTGTCTTGTTTTGAAGTTGGAAATATTTGCTTTGTATTCAAAAGAGCATTTTGAGTGAAAGTCGCTCAGTCGTGTCCAACTCTTCGCAACCCCATGGAGTACAGTCCATGGAACTCTCCAGACCAGAATACTGGAGTGGATAGCCTTTCCCTTCTCCAGGGGATCTTCCCAACCTGGAGCTCAAACTTAGGTCTCCTGCATTGCAGGGGATTCTTTACCAGCTGAGCCACAAGAGAAGCCCTTGTGGACATTTTGAAGGAAGACATATCAGAGCATGTTGACTGATTAACTATAGGAAACAATAGAGGTAAAAGCTTATGGTATCTCCAAGATTTTAAGTTTGGGAAGCTAAAATAATGGTACAGCTACTAAAATAAACCGAGGTTCTTGGAACTTACCTGGCAGTCCAGTGGTTAAGACTTCACCTTCTAATGCAGCGGGTGCAGGTTTGATCCTTGGTCGGGGAGTTAAGATCCCACATGCCTTGCAGCTAAACAACAACAAAAACAAAAAACCCCTTGAAACAGAGGCAGTGTTGTAAGAAATTCAATAAAGACTTCAAAAAATTGTCCACATTAAAAAAAAATCTAAAAACTGGGCTTCTCATAATATTTTGCATCTTAGGTATATAAACTGCTATTTACGGAGACACATAATGAGATTTTAATGAGGATCCTTGATGCCTATCAGCTTTCATTTTTCCTGTAACTCCTATAATTAGTAATCTTCCTCTTTTTTTTTTAACTTTCCTTTTTTTGTACTAAGCTTATTTTTTCAGTTCTTTCTTAGCAAGTTTTTCCCCTTCTGCTGCTGCTAAGTCGCTTCAGTCATGTCTGACTCTGTGTGACCCCAGAGATGGCAGCCCACCAGGCTCCTCTGTCCCTGGGATTCTCTAGGCAAGAATACTGGAGTAGGTTGCCATTTCCTTCACCATTTCTAAAATACGTTTTCTTTTAGAATACTAAGTAAGGCTTAAGTTTGTGGATCATGAATCTTTACTTTGAAAGATTAAATGACTAGTTTGGAGTTTTTTTTAATGTATAGATTGCCAAAATTTATAAGCAAGAGGCGAATGTAATTCTCCCAGAGGAGAAGGAATTATCTTTAGAAAGTCTTGTCCACTGATAAGATGCCTCAGTACATCACATCAGTCAATATTACGTTGCTATTTTATCAGTCATTATATTTGTTGATCTATACCAGTTAATCTGGTAGTTGTGGAAAACATAAGAAAGTAAATTTAAAAAAAAACAACCTTAAAGCTAATACAAATGGTACTTTTACTGGGAATATATGCTTTTCAAATTGGATAGGTTGTAATTTGGCTTTTTTTACTATTGACTCTTTAGAGTTCAAATCCATTAACTTTGGAAAAGTTTTGTATTTTCTTTGTTCTTGGGACATGATGAGGGTAGAGATGGGAAGAAACTTCTGAAAGTTCCCCCCAGTTTGTCTTTGCTATAATCACCTCTCTCCCCTTCAGTGTTACACACTGCCTAAAATTCTTTTTGCCTTTGGACAAGTCACTCAGGAACCTCCCACCTATGTATGAATCATGAATGCCCATTCTGGCATTTCTTCTCTTTAGTATAATGTTAAAACAGGCAGCTTGGTGTTACATAGGAAATGCTGTAACACAAAGTCACAGTTCTAAGCCTGGCTCTCTTATTAGTGGCTGAGCGTTCTTGGGCAAATCCCTTAATCCTATCTGTAAATTGAAATTGTCTCCAAGGTCCTTTCCAGCTCTTAAGAGTCTGTGAAGTATTTGCTTTTGTAGTTACTACCGGAAGACTATTGGTCTTTCACATCTTAGCGTGAGTTACTCGTAGATCATAAGTGATTTCTTCCAAAGGCATTTGTAAAAGCTCCTCCCATATAATAAAATTGGGAGTGGGATTTTAGAATGGAATTTTAAGTGCTGCTCGAATGTAAGCTCCAGGAAGGCAGGGATCTTTGTTTTGTTCACTTTTGCTTCCCAGTGCCTAGAATAGTAATTAGTAGATGACTCAGCCGATATAGAATCTGCCTGCAATCCAGGAGACCCAGGTTTGATCCCTGGGTTGAGAAGATCCCCTGGAGAAGAGAATGGCTACCCACTCCAGTATTCTTGCCTGCAGAATTCCACGGACAGGGGAGCCTGGTGAGCTATAGTCCACGGGGTTACAAAGAGTCAGACATGACTGAGCCACTAACACTGTTGCTTCCCTTTCTCATGCACCTAATATTTGTTGAATGAGTGAAGGAATGAGTTGTTTTTGAGGAAAGATGGCTTTGAAAGAACTTAGAATGCAAATCCACCTGATTACAGCCCAGTCATTCCTACAATATAAACATACCTCCTAGTTGTTGTAAAGCATCCATTGTTCACTTGACTGCCTTTCAGAACTATTAGTAATCGCTGCCCTGACTGCTCCTCGTGCTCACGGAGTGCAGTTGTGTCCATCACCAGGCCTTACGTTGGAGCCAGCTTGACTTTTCACTGTTCCTTTTACTTGCGAAAATCTGTGCTTTGCCTATTCCCTGTACCACTTAATAACATTATTAACAGTATGGTTAGTGTTATTGCAAAACTAAATCATATATGTTGATTAAAAGTTGGCCTTTCATCTATGGAGGACTCATGGCATAGCGTGGATGAGACCAGCACTCTTGGTTTTTCCATTCTGGTCATTCTAATTCTACAACTACCATATAAAATAACCTTCAGGAATATTTCTAATCATATGGTTCCTATATAAAACTCTGCAGTAAGTCTTTTTTGTTTACAAACTTCAGAATCCTGGACCTAGCACTCCGTGATTCTGCATTTTAGCCAACATACCTTTCTAATCTGTCCAAGTCCTTTCTCTGTAGTGACCTGGACTCTTAACTGCTCCCCCACCTCCACCCCACCTCTTGCCAGATCTTTGTCCCCTACCCATGGGTGGAACACAGGCTGTCAGCAGTGAAAGCCCAGAGTCCTAACCACTGGACTGCCAGAGAATTTCCTGGACTCTAATTATTTCATTATTGACTAGTTGGTGTAGATAATAACGAAACAAACAAACAAAATTATTCTTACCTAGAAAGTATGTTTTCAGATAAGGAGAGGCTGACAGACTTTCTCAAGAAGCCTTTATTAGGTGGCATTCATTGTTTGGCTAACTTATTAATTTACTGAAAAATAACATCAAGGAACAAGAATCCTTTAAACTCTACATAAACAGTTTTTTCTCTCCTTGTTGGCAGACGTATTTGGAAACTAAGGCCTAATCAGAAAAAAATTAAGTACCTGTATAGTATGTATAGTTAGTAGTATTAGTTACCTTAAAAGTTGTTTGTTTTTTTTTTTTTAAGTTTTAATAATAATAATTAAAAAAAAGAAACTAAAGGAGGCCACTGTGTGACTGGGCATGGCAGATGAAGGGGGAGAGGGTTTGGAGGTGAGGCAGGAGAGGCCGTCCAGGGCCCCAGCACACAAGACCCTGGGGGTTGTGTTGAGGAGTCTGATTTTTAGACCAATAGCAGTGAGATAACACCCCAGAGTTCTAAACAGGGAAGAAGTTGATTAAGAGGTTAGTATTTTGGAAAGATCACTTGAGCCCTTATGTTCAGAACATCTTCGAGGAAACCCGGAGGGGTTGCCCAGGGACCACTAGGGAGGCAGTTACCTTCATCCAGGGGAGAAATGCTGGTGGCCCAGACTTAGGGTAGTGACAGCAGAAACAGAGGAGGATGCAGGTATCCCCACTGGTTTAGAAGGTAAAGCTCCGAAAACCTGATGTTGGATTGGATAAGAACATCAGAATGCGGATCAGTAAGGCTGACTCTAGTTTCTGACTCACCCAAGTGGATGGATGGTGGTGCAGTTCCTTAAGATGGTTATGGAAGACCATCTGGAGAGAGGTGGGTGGAGGAGCTTGATCTGAGTTGGGACTTGGATATTGGATGAACGTGCGAGCTTCATGTTCCTAAGGCAGGCCAGCACCAGAAATGAGGACTGGGGAGTCATCCGAGCCCAGGTGGGAATTGAAGGGGCAGGCGAGGCTGCGAATGCCTCTGAGGAAGAGCTGAGTGTTGCAGAGAAGGAAAGGCAGGAGAGCCTGGGCTCGAGGAAGCCCAGCCCACCTGGCTGGGCAGCGGAGGCTGAGTGTGCCAAGGAAACAGAGGAGAGATGGGGCGGGAAGCAGAGAGCTGATGGGAACGTGTGCTTACGAGGCCAGCTGTGCAGTGTGCCCCGGCTCGCTCAGTCTTGTCTCCATGACCTCATGGACTGCAGCCCGTCAGGCTCCTCTGTCCATGGGGTTTTCCCGGCAAGAATACTGGAGGGGGTTGCCATTTCCTTGTCCAGGGGATCTTCACAACCCAGGGATCAAACTTGCATCTCCATGTCTCCTGCATTGCAGGTGGATTCTTTACCACTAGCGCCGCCAGAGAAGCCCTTAAATCGAGAAGATTTCTGTGAGGAGAGGTCAGTAAGGTCAATCACTGGGGAGAGATCAAGTCAGACAGCAACTGGAAAACTGCCCATCAGCTTTTGAGCCCTGAAAGTCATGGGTGACCTTAGCTGGAGCTGTGCTGGTGGCACAGTGAAAGTGAAAACCAGACTGGAGTGGGAGGGGGCAGGGGTGGGAGATGAGGAAACAGACACGACTCTTTCCCAGGCTTTGCCTAGGGTATGAAGAGGGAGATGTGGATCATGGAGGGTTTTTTGGCTTTATTTTTATCTCTGTTTGAAGGTAGATGAGACTTGGAGAAGGCAATGGCAACCCACTCCAGTACTCTTGCTCGGCAAATCCCATGGACAGAGGAGCCTGGTAGGCTGCAGTCCATGGGGTCGCTAGGAGTTGGACACAACTGAGCGACTTCACTTTCATGCAAGAACACCCAGGACTGATCTCCTTTAGGATGGACTGGTTGGATCTCCTTGCAGTCCAAGGGACTCTCAAGAGTCTTCTGTGCCCACAACATTGCTTGGATGGTTTATCAGCATGGATGGGCTAGTTTTATATATATATAGATATAGCTTTATTTTTTTATTGGCTCTGCTGGGTCTTCGTTGCTGAGCAGGACTTTCTGTAGTTGCAGCGAGCAGGACTACTCTGTAGCTGTGATGCACAGACTTTTCGCTGTGGTGCTTTTTGCTATTGTGGAGCCCGGGCTTGAGGGCACATGGGCTCAGTAGTTGTGGCTCTTAGACTCTAGAACACAGGCTCAATAGTTGTGGCGCATGGACTTAGTTGCCCCGTGGCATGTGGGATCTTCCTAGATCAGGGATTGAACTCAAGTCTCCTGCATCGACAGACAGATTCTTTACCATTGAGCCACGAGGGAAGCCTGGGCTTTGTTATTTTGCGGTAACAAATAACCACCAAATCTCAGTGGTTTAAAATAACAAAGAATTATTTCTTCTCAATTCGTATTACATGTGAATGGTTGTCTGGGATCTCGACACTGTGTTATCCTTGCTCAGGAATACTGAGCAAGTTATCTTACCATGCCTAACTTCAGGGTGATGAGCGGGTATAAACCTATCATGTATCTGAAAGAACTGGAATATCATAACACAGTTTTAGTGTTTAGCACAGTTGGGGCACTTTCTTCAGATATGTTCCTACAATTATCAGCTGTTTATTAGGTACCCACTATATATCAGGCACTATTCCTGATACAGTGAACATGGTTTCTGGTCTCATGGAGCTCACAGTCTAGTGGGAGGACATGGACAATAACCCAATAACCAAGTTAATTTCAGATAGTAATAAGTGCTGTGGAGAGGGGAAATGGGGTACTGCTGTAGAGACTGACCAGAGGTGAGAGTGGGGTTTTCCTTGATTGGGTGGTCAGGGGAATCTTCTGGGGTGGGTGATGTTTGAGCTCTGAAGCAGCAGCCCTGAGAGTGTATTAGCGGCAGCGTGGATAATTTAACCAGAAGGAGTGCCACAAAATGAAAATGAGCTTTTCATGTTTAAGGACAGACCACTGTGACTAGAGCATTTAGGAGGAAGCTGATACCATAGTCCAAGAGAGAGATGATGGTAGTTAGATGTAGGATGATGATAATGAAAATGGAGAGACATGGACAGTTTTGGAGTGTATTATAAAGGCAGAGTCAGTAGATTGGAAGTAGGGCATTTAGGAAAAGAGCAATGAAGGATGGATCCTTTGTTTTGCGCTTGAGAACTGAGAAGATGATTGTTACATTTACTGAGTTATAGAAAGTTAGCAGCAGCAGATTTGAGAGGTTGGATATTAGGGGTTCTATTTTCAGTATGTTAAGTTCAAGAATGATGACTGTTAGACATCCACATGGAACTGACTTTTAAAGCATTAAAGATATGTGTCCAGAGTTTAGGGGAAACATTGAGACAAGTGATTTTTACTTATTTTTTTAAAATGAGGCTTATGTGTTAAAATAGTTACACTTAAGTCTGAGACCTGGAAGTCATTGTATCTCCTTAAAGCAGTCTGTGATTTCTCTGCTGGAGAAGGGAGTGGACCCTAAGAGAAGGGAGTGTTGCCTAAGGGAGTGTGTTCAACCTTCAGTGTCCATTCTGCGTTCAGCCCAGGAGATAATGGTGGTAACAAACCTTCATAACTAACAGTTGGATACTGTAATCCTCTCAAGCATTCCAGTATATGAAGCATTCAAAACCATTGCTCTAAAAGGACGCTAGCATCATTTTCTGTTGATTTCATTTGCTTTTCAAAGGGCAGTCCACCCTAATATATAGGATGTTAGCGTATACTTCACTCTATTAATTTCAAAATTAGAAACGTGTTATAGACTGGTAAAGTGAAAAGTGAAAGTGAAGTCGCTCAGTCGTGTCCGACTCTTCGCCACCCCGTGGACTGTAGCCTACGATGCTCCTCTGTCCGTGGCATTTTCCAGGCAAGAGTACTGGAGTGGGGTGCCATTTCCTTCTCCAGAGGATCTTCCCAACCCAGGGATCAAACCTGGGTCTCCCGCATCGTAGGCAGATGCTTTACCATCTGAGCCACCAGGGAAGTCCACCAAACTTCATAGACTGGNATTTTCCAGGCAAGAGTACTGGAGTGGGGTGCCATTTCCTTCTCCAGAGGATCTTCCCAACCCAGGGATCAAACCTGGGTCTCCCGCATCGTAGGCAGATGCTTTACCATCTGAGCCACCAGGGAAGTCCACCAAACTTCATAGACTGGTAACTCTAGTCCAAATCACGAAGATAGGGTGTTAAAATTAATTTGTATTAGTTTGTCTTTTCTGAGAGTTGTGTGTCTTATTGGCATATTCTTTCACATACATAGAGTCTATCTTGAAAGCATCAGAAATATCTTTAGTAGCTAAACAAGGGGTCAAAAAGGACCTTTAAGCTTAAGGATGACATGTTATACATGTGTATATATAGTTACATTTCTGAGTTTAAAAAGACAACTGGGAAGGATTAGAGTGTTTTTCCTCTCTGTGAATTTTTCCAGAAAAACAATGGAATATTCTAACAGAGAGAGTAAGGGATATTCATCAAAACATGCTAAGATAATTATCTGTGTGGTTTAAGAAACTCTTTAAGTCTTCCCAAAGATTTGGATGTTTATATAGCCATAAGAAGAGTAATATATAATACATTTTAATTTAGTTAGGACATAATTGGGAGCTTGAGATTAACATATACACACTGCTATATATAAAACAGATAAACAACAAGGACCTACTGTCTAGCATAGGGAGCTGTATTCAATATCTTGTAATAATATAATGGAAAAGAATCTGAAAAAGAATATATATATTGTATACATAAATCATATATGTATAAAACTGAATCACTTTGCTATACACCTGAAAGTGACACAGCATTGTAAATTAACTATATTTCAAAGTTTTAATGACTAAAAATAAAACACCATACTTGCTTTTGATACACAATTTAAAAAGTCCGAGGAAGCCTCCCTTTCACCTCACCCCGCCAGCCACACATATCCTCTCTCTTGAAATGACTTTTATCCCCAGTTTCTTGTGTATCCTTCCAGAGATACTAGTGAATATGTAAGCAGTCACTCATGTACACTTCATCTTTTACCTAGGTAATAAAATACTGTTCTGTACCTTATTTCTCCCACTCCCACCGACCACTGCCAACTTCTCAGTAAAAGGCATAAAGTCACTGAAAAAAACTGTAAGTCCAAAACTGTTCATAAAGATGATAAACAAAACACCTAGTTATCAGAATTCAGCTAACTGTTTTTTCCCATTGTTAATTTTAGTTCCTTAATGTATACTGAGGGGACTTAATTATTAAAGCTGAGGAGTTGGTGGTACCAATGGTAATTCCCACTGAGTATCAATTTTTTAATTTTTATTTCAGGGTGAGTTAGTCAAAGTTCAGTTCAGTTCAGTCGATCAGCTGTGTCCGACTCTTTGTGACCCCATGAATCTCAGCACGTCAGGCCTCCCTGTCCATCACCATCTCCT
>SJYT01076659.1:0-11905 GCA_006410635.1 Cephalophus harveyi
AATTATCTTTCTGTTCTCTGAAAGGAAAATTATTTGACAAAAACTGTTGTCATATAAAAAGATGATCAAAGAGAAAATCTAAGAAACACAGGATGAAAAGTAGTATAGAAGTGTATTAGACAGCTATTCAATAATAAAAATAATGTGGTTTTTTCTGGATTTTGAAACTAAAACATTAATCTTTGATTTGTTCTCTCATTTTAAATAGCATTTTCTTGATTTTCATTATAAATTTTGTATTCTTTTTCTTAAAGAGGCCTCCAAATTGTGTAAGATTCAGGGTTCAAAAAACCCAGATCTGCTCAGGTACAGTAACGACTACTGGGCATAAAGTAGCCAAGATGTGGTCCTTGGCTTCAGGGGCCAAGGACCAGCCTCATACACAAACTAACAATTATACAGTGTGTCACCTGGAAGCTCAGGGCCTTTACCCCACTTCCATCCCTCAATTCAGTCTGCTTGTTTTTCTATCCAGAAATGAATGTTTAGGAGCTCACATACCTTAAGGTGCTTCCATTCCTCCCTTCCTCCTTCACACCTGAAGATTCTCAGGCCCCGTCCTCCCCACACCCAAGCCTCAGAACTCACCCCGCTTCCTGTGTAAAGCACTTCAGTCCTGTTTCTGCCTCACTGGACTGTCCTGTGTGTGTCCTCTGGGTTTCTTTTTTAATAACTGCGGAGAGCTTGTTTTTTTTAAATTGGAGGTTAATTGCTTTACAATGTTGTGTTGGCTTCTGCCATCCGACAATGCAGGCCATCCACAATTTTTGTACACAGCCCCTCTCTCTTAAGCCCCCCTCCCACCCCTCTAGGTCGTCACGGAGCATGGGTCTGGGCTCCCTGTGTTATACAACAGTTTCCCGTGATGCATCCATTTTACACATGGTAGTGTATATGTCTTGAAATTATTTCTCCACACAGACACAGCTCTCTCCAGAAGGGGCCTTAGGCCCTCTACTTTAAACTAAGAATTTATTATTTATTCCCTACTTGATCCATCCCTGACTTTTTTCTTTTCCCTCACCCAACCATCCCAGGGAGTTGTGTTCTCTCCTATACCACTTTGACAAAATGATTAAGAAATCAAGAGCATCTGGAGAGTTAGAGGAAACATCGTGGGCTACCAGAAAAGTGGTCCACACACGTGTGGTGCTGGGCTGGGTCCTGTCGGTGCAGAGTGACAGGTGAAGAGCAGGGTCATCCTTATTGAGACTAGGAACACTGCAAGGACAAAGGTTTTGTCTTATATTTGTCTGTATCTGCTTCTTGGCAGAGGGGAGAAAGGGAGGGACTCAATAAATATTTGATGAAAGGAGGAGAGAAGGACTGAGAGACATATTTGCACTGGGATGAATCGTCTTATAAAAGTAATCCTTCCTGTATCTTCATTTCAAAGAAGGCTTCCCCTTTGCTATGCACAGATCATTTATCCTTCCCTCAGCTCCAGGGAACATGTGTTATTCCACCTGTTCAGGGTCAGTCCCTCCACCTTGACCTCAGACTCTTCTGAATCCTCCAGGCTTCAGTTCAGTTCAGTTCAGTCACTCAGTCATGTCCGACTCTTTGCGACCCCATGAACCTCAGCACACCAGGCCTCCCTGTCCATCACCAACTCTCGGAGTTTACTCAAACTCATGTCCATCAAGTCAGTGATGCCAGCAAAACATCTCATCCTCTGTTGTCCCCTTCTCTTCTCGCCTTCAATCTTTCCCAGCATCAAGGTCTTTTCAAATGAGTCAGTTTTTCACATCAGGTCCCCAAAGTATTGGAGTTTCAGCTTCAACATCAGTCTTTCCAATGAATATTCAGGACTGATTTCCTTTAGGATGGACTGGTTGGACCTCCTTGAAGTCCAAGGGACTCTCAAGAGTCTTCTCCAACACCACAGTTCAAAAGTATCAATTCTTCGGCACTCCCTTTATAGTCCAACTCTCACATTCATATACAACTACTGGAAAAACCATAGCCTTGACTAGATGGACCTTTGTTGACAAAGTAATGTCTCTGCTTTTTAATATGCTGTCTAGGTTGGTCGTAACTTTCCTTTCAAGGAGTAACCACCTTTGAATTTCATGGCTGCAATCACAATCTGCAGTGATTTTGGAACCCCCCAAAATAAAGTCTGTCACTGTTTCCACTGTTTCCCCATCTATTTGTCATGAAGTGCTGGGACCAGATGCCATGATCTTAGTGTTCTGAATGTTGAGCTTTAAGTATCTTTGCACTGATCACTGAGGAAGGCTTTCTTGTCTCTCCTTCTTATTCTTTGGAACTCTGCATTTAAATGGGTATATCCTTTTCTCCTTTGCTTTTTCTTCTCTTTTTTTCACAGCTATTTGTAAGCCCTCCTCAGACAACCGTTTTGCTTTTTTGTATTTCTTTTTCTTGAGGATGGTCTTGATCACTGCCTCCTGTACAGTGTCACAAACCTCTGTCCATAGTTCTTAGGCACTCTGTCTATCAGATTTAATCCTTGAATCTATTTGTCACTTCTATTGTATAATCATAGGGATTTGATTTAGGTCATACCTGAATGGTCTAGTGGTTTTCCCTACTTTCTTCAATTATGTCTGAATTCAGCTATAAGGAGTTCATGATCTGAGCTACAGTCACCTCCCAGTCTTGTTTTTGCTGACTGTATATTGCTTCTCCACCTTTGGCTGCAAAGAATATAACCAATCTGATTTCGCTGTTGACCATCTGGTGGTGTCCATGTGTAGAGTCTTCTCCTGTGTTGTTGGAAGAGGGTGTTTGCTATGACCAGTGCATTCTCTTGGCAAAACTCTATTACCCTTGCCCTGCTTCGTTTTGTACACCAAGGCCAAGTTTGCCTGTTACTCCAGGTGTTTCTTGATTTCCTACTTTTGCATTTCAGTCCCTTATAATGAAGAGGGCATCTTTTTTGAGTGTTAGTTCTAGAAGGTCTTGTAAGTCTTCATAGAACTGTTCAACTTCAGCTTCTTCAGCATTACTTTTCAGGGCATAGACTTGGATTACTGTGATGTTGAATGTTTTGCCTTGAAAATGAACAGAAATCATTCTGTTGTTCTTGAGATTGCATCCAAATACTGCATTTCGGACTCTTTTGTTGACTATGATGGCTACTCCATTTCTTCTAAGAGATTCTTGCCCTCAGTAGTAGATATAATGGTCATCTGTTAAATTCATCCATTCCAATCCATTTTAGTTTGCTGACTCCTAAAATCAGCAAACTAAATCTGAATCCTCTGAATCTTCCAGGCTTAGCTCTGATAATCATCTTTCTGCTCCCAGGCTCAGCCTTTCTCCAATTCTCTACTGCCTCTCTTTGGTAAGCCTGTAGCCACACTCAAATTTCTCCCACCCTTAAGCCCCCTGACGTCCATCTTCTGGACTGTTTCCTCCCTGTAACTGCCATCTACAAGCTCTTCGTTCTGTTATACTTGCTGTCTCTACTACCTTATTTGGCATTTATCCATTAACTGAAACCTATCTAATGACAGTCACTGATGACCAATTGCCACATCCCTTAAGCATTTTCTCTGCTCACCTCCTAACAGCATGAAGCACGGGCGGTCATCACTGCATCCCTGAAACTCGTTCCATGATTGACTTCCACTAAACTGCCACTTGTTCTTGAGCCTCCCTATATCTACCTTCTTCACAGCTGGCAGCAGGTGATCTCTGCAAATGAGGCTCTGATTTTCCATCTCATCTTTCTTTTCTTCAAGAGTAATGAATTCACCCCATCTGTGGGAAGACTCCCCCTATTACAGTGATCAGGGCAGGATGCTGCAGGTTAACAGGGCCACTGACCACTCAACAGCATATTCAGAGAAGAGAGAGGTGGGATGTGGGGGAATCTGAGCCTTGTTAAGGCAGGAGAAGGAACTGGGACTGAGAAATCTAGAGAGGAAAACATGTCATGGAGGCTGGAAAGGAGGAAGCCAATGTGTTCTAAGCACCTCCAAGTCATTAAATGGATCATTGAGTGGAATATTAATATTCGAGGAGGAAGGTTTTGCTCTATTGAAAGAGAACTTCATAAAGTTTATAGCCATGTAGCAGTAGAAAGGGTAGCCTCATAATAACAGGGTCTCTGGTAACCTATGTGACATCTTCATGTGAACTAGAAAAAGACGCTTCTTCTGTAGCAAGTTTAAGCCTGACACAATGGCCCTCAGCACCCACTTGTTAGTTTGGGCAGGTGGCCTACTGCAGAACATAACTCGTGCTGTCTCATGTACTAATTCCATTGAAGGCAGTGAGATTTCTGTCACTGAGAGGATTCAACCAATGATTGGATGATCTGTTTTTGTTCCATAGGAAATATTTCTTATAATCCTGCTTACCGTGATCTAACCTTTGTAATGAAGATGTGCTAGGCATAAAAGGAGAGGGATATGAAGGGAAGAAATAATGAGGCACAAGAGAGAGAGAGAGATGAAGATGAAGGAGAAGAGAGATGAGATGGAAGGGAGATGGAGGAGAAAGGGAAAGAGCAGAGAAAGAGACTGATTGACCATTTCAATCTTATAGTAGCCAAATATGCCCAAATCCAGCTGCATCTTCCCTGTTTTATGAGCAAATCATTTCTAAATGTGTCTGCCACAAAATGTTAATTTCTATCCTATTATTTTCCTGTTCTGCCTACTTGCTATTTGAATCCCAATTTTGTTCCAAGTGGTACCATCGAATGAATGATATTTGGCCTGTGCCAGTGGTTCTCAACCTGAATACACAGTAGAATCACCTGTACAGTTAAGAAATTTATATATTTATATAAATTTTATATAAAAGTATATATAATAGTTGATATTTATGTTTATAAAAAGCATATAGATAGCAACATTATATTTCCCTATATATTTATTAATGTCATTTTTATATATTGTTTATATAAATTTTATCTGTATATTTATATTAGTATTTATATAAAGCAAATATTACTACTATATATATATTAATATTACATTTTATGTATTTACATTAAATGTTTATATCTATGTTTATGCTAATTTTACATGAAAGTATAGACTTATAATATTTATGTTGTTATTATTTAGTTGCTTAAGTTATGTCTGACTCTTTACAACCCCTTGGACTGTAGCCCACCAGGCTCCTCTGTCCACGGGATTTCCCAGGCAAGAATACTGGAGTGGATTGCCATTTCCTTCTTCAGGGGACCTTCCCAACCCAAGGCTCAAACCTATGTCTCTTGCTTTGGCAGGCAGATTCTTTACCACTGAGTCATCAGGGAAGCCCAATATTTACATTATGTATAATTTAATTTACCCATATATATGGAAGCAGAACCTTTGAGACTAAGGCCCAGGCATATATAGTGTAAAAATTCCCCCAGGTAGTTCCAGTCAGGATTGGACCACAGGTTCTGAGATACTAACTTCTTTTTCCATTTGTGAGCTATTCCACTCTAGCCTCACCATATGCAGAGTACATCAGGAGAAACGCTGGGCTGGAAGAAGCACAAACTGGAATCAAGATTGCCAGGAGAAGTATTAATAACCTCAAATATGCAGATGACACCACCCTTACGGTAGAAAGTGAAGAGGAACTAAAGAGCCTCTTGGTGAAAGTGAAAGAGGAGAGTAAAAAAGTTGGCTTAAAGCTCAACATTCAGAAAACAAAGATCATGGCATCTGGTCCCATCACTTCATGGGAAATAGATGGGGAAACAGTGGAAACAGTGGCTGACTTTATTTTTCTGGGCTCCAAAATCACTGCAGATGGTGATTGCAGCCATGAAATTAAAAGACACTTACTCCTTGGAAGGAAAGTTATGACCAACCTAGACAGCATACTCAAAAGCAGAGACATTACTTTGCCAACAAAGGTCCGTCTAGTCAAGGCTATGGTTTTTCCAGTGGTCATGTATGGACATGAGAGTTGGACTGTGAAGAAAGCTAAGCACAGAAGATGCTTTTGAACTGTGCTGTGAATAATTGATGCTTTTGAACTGTGGTGTTGGAGAAGACTCTTGTCCCTTGGACCGCAAGGAGATCCAACCAGTTTGTCCTAAAGGAGACCAGTCCTGGGTGTTAATTGGAATGACTGATGCTGAAACTGAAACTCCAATACTTTGGCCCCCTCATGTGAAGAGTTGACTCATTGACAAAGACCTTGATGCTGGGAGGGATTAGGGGCAGGAGGAGAAGGGGACGACAGGAGATGAGATGGCTGGATGGCATCACCAACTCGATGGACATGAGTTTGGGTAAACTCTGGAAGTTGGTGGTGGACAGGGAGGCCTGGCGTGCTGTTCATGGGGTCGCAAAGGGTCAGACACGGCTGAGCGACTGAACTGAAATGAACTGAACAGCTTCAGGAAGCCATGTGACCTAGTAAACAGAGATCTGTTGAAACGCTTCTGGAAGAGCTTTTATTTTCCTATAAAAATGGACAGGCATAACATTCTGGTTTATGGGTGCTGCCCTTTCTCCTTTTTCCTGGTATGATTATGAACAACCAGCCTGAAGACAAAAAACTTTCAAACAGAAAGAACAATATCCACAAAAATGTGCTAAAGACAGTGAAAGAGAAAGGTAGAAGGGCCTTAGCTTTCAGACCAGGTGAGTTTCTGAAGCATCCCTCTCCTGACCATCTCAAGAGTTCTTGTTATTTGAAATTCTTAAATATCTTTGTTTTGTAAGCCAAGGATAATCGAGTTTTCTGTTATTTGCGAGTAAAAGCAATTTACCCACATATGTGATATTTTCTTAGGACAAAGGCTATTATGATTGAAGGGAGTTCAGAAAATGAGTGTTCCTTAGATAACAGTGTACAATGATTTGAGGTCAATTTTTTTTTTTTAACTGACTGCAGCTTGTTAGGGTTGTCATAACAAAGTACTACAGACTGAGAGGATAATACCGAAACTTGTTTTCTCATAGTTCGGGAGGCTAGAAGTCCAGGATCAAGGCTTGACAGGACTGATTTCTTCTGAGGCTCTCTCTCCAGCTTGTTTGAGAGAGACCCTCTTTCTCTCTCTTCATACTGTCTTTCCTCTGTGTGTGTCTCTGTCCTATAAAGATGCCCATGGATTAAGTCCCACCCCAACAATCTCATTTAGCCTTGATTACCTTTTCTAAAGACCCTGTCTACAAATGCAATCACACTCTGAGGTACTGTTAAGATGTCAGTGTATGAGTATTAGGGGATGAAGTTAGGTCCATAATGTCTGTGTGTTAGTCATTCAGTCATATCTGACTCTTTGCAAGCCTATGGACAGTAGCCCACCAGGCTCCTCTGTCCTTGGAATTCTCCAGACAAGAATACTGGAGTGCTTTGCCATTTCCTCCTTCAGGGGATCTTCCCGACCCAGGGATGAAACCCATGTCTCTTACTTCTCCTGCATTAGCAGGCGGGCTCTTTACCACTAGCGCCACCTGGGAAGCCCTCTGTCCATAATACTGATGACTAAAATTTGGTCAGCAATTTTGAATGCAGAGGTCCAAAGAATAGCAAGAAGAGATAAGAAAGCCTTCCTCAGTGATCAGGACAAGGAAATAGAGGGAAAAAATAGGATGGAAAAGACTAGAGATCTCTTCAAGAAAATTAGAGATACCAAGGGAAATTTTCATGCAAAGATGGGCACAATAAAGAACAGAAATGGTATGGACCTAACAGAAGCAGAAGATATTAAGAAGAGGTGGCAAGAATACACAGACAAACTGTACAAAAAAGATCTTCACGACCCAGATAATCACCATGGTGTGATCACTCACCTAGAGCCAGACATTCTGGAATGTGAAGTCAGGTGGGCCTTAGGAAGATCACTATGAACAAAGCTAGTGGAGGTGATGGAATTCCAGTTTAGTTCATTCTCTGTCATGTACGACTCTGTGACTCCATGAACCATAGCACGCCAGGCCTCCCAGTCCATCACCAACTTCTGGAGTCTACCCAAATCCATGTCCACTGAGTCAGTGATGCCATCCAACCATATCATCCTCTGTTGTCCCCTTCTCCTCCTGCCTCCTATCTTTCCCAGCATCGAGGTCTAGTCAAATGAGTCAGCCCTTCGCATCAGGTGGCCAGAGTATTGGAGTTTCAGCTTCAACATCAATCCTTCCAATGAACACCCAGAACTGATCTCCTTTAGGATGGACTGGTTGGATCTCCTTGAAGTCCAAGGAACTCTCAAGAGTCTTCTCCGACACAACATTTCAAAACTATCAATTCTTAGGCACTCAGCTTTCTTTATAGTCCAACTCTCACATCCATACATGACTACTTGAAAAACCATAGCCTTGACTAGATGGATCTTTGCTGACAAAGTAATGTCTCTGCTTTTTAATATGCTGTCTAGGTTGGTCATAACTTTTCTTCCAAAGAGTAAGCCTCTTTTTATTTCATGGCTGCAGTCGTAATCTGCAGTGATTTTGGCGCAACCCAAAAAATAAAGTCTGACACTGTTTCCACTGTTTCCCCATCTATTTGTCATGAAGTGATGGGACCAGATGCCATGATCATAGTGTTCTGAATGTTGAGCCTTAAGCCACCTTTTTCACTCTCCTCTTTCACTTTCATCAAGGGCCCTTTAGTTCTTCGCTTTCTGCCATAATGGTGGTGTCATCTGCATATCTGAAGTTATTGATATTTCTCCCAGCAATCTTGATTCCAGCTTGTGCTTCCTCCAGCCCAGCATTTCTCATGATGTACTCTGCATAGAAGCTAAATAAGCAGGGTGACAATATACAGCCTTGACGTATTCCTTTTCCTATTTGGAACCCGTCTGTTGTTCCATGTCCAGTTCTAACTATTGCTTCCTCACCTGCATACAGGTTTCTCAAGAGGCAGGTCATGTGGTCTGGTATTCCCATCTCTTTCAGAATTTTCCACAGTTCATTGTGATCCACACAGTCAAAGACTTGGCATAGTCAGCTATTTCAAATCCTAAAAGATGATGCTGTGAAAGTGCTGCACTCAATATGCCAGCAAATTTGGAAAACTCAGCAGTGGCCACAGGACTGGAAAAGGTCAGTTTTCAATCCAATCCCAAAGAAAGGCAATGCCAAAGAATGCTCAAACTACCACACAAATGTGCTTATCTCATGCACTAGTAAAGTAATGCTCAAAATCCTCCAAGCCAGGCTTCAACAATACGTGAACTGTGAACTTCCAGATAGATGTTCAAGCTACACAGGACTGGAAAAGGTCAGTTTTCAATCCAATCCCAAAGAAAGGCAATGCCAAAGAATGCTCAAACTACCACACAAATGTGCTTATCTCATGCACTAGTAAAGTAATGCTCAAAATCCTCCAAGCCAGGCTTCAACAATACGTGAACTGTGAACTTCCAGATAGATGTTCAAGCTGGGTTTAGAAACGGCAGAGAAACTAGAGATCAAATTGCCAACATCCACTAGATCATAGAAAAAGCAAGATAGTTTCAGTAAAACATCTATTTCTGCTTTATTGACTATGCAAAAGCCTTTAACTGTGTGGATCACAATAAACTGTGGAAAATTCGGAAAGAGATGGGAATACCAGACCACCTGCCCGGCCTCTTGAGAAATCTGTATGCAGGTCAGGAAGCAACAGTTAGAATGGGATATGGAGCACCAGACAGGTTCCAAATAGGAAAAGGAATATGTCAAGGCTGTATATTGTCACCCTGCTTATTTAACTTCTATTCAGAGTACATCATATTGATGCTGGGAAAGATTGAAGGCAGGAAAAGAAGAGAATGACAGAGAGTGAGATGGTTGGATGGCATCACCAACCCAATGGATATGAGTTTGAGTAAACTCCAGCAGTTTGTGATGGACAGGGAGGCCTGGGATGCTGTGGTCCATGGGGTTGCAAAGAGTTGGACACAACTGAGTGACTGAGCTGAACAGAACTGATTATTTTCATGATTGACTTAGATCAGTTGTTCTCAATCCTGACTACAATCACCTGGAGAAATTGTAAAACTATAGATGCCTAAGCCTTGCTTCCAGGGTTTCCTAAGTGGCACAGTGGTAAAGAATCTGCCTGCCAATGCAAGAAACACAAATGTTGCGGTTCAACCCTGGGTTGGGAAGATCCCCTGGAGAAGAAAATGGCAACCCACTCCAATATTCTTGCCTAGAAAATTCCATGGACAGAGAAGCCTGGTGGGCTACATTCCATGGGGCAGCAAAGGGTCGGACATAACTGTGCACGCGTGCACACACACACACACACATAGACACACACACACACAAGCCTTGCTCCCAAAGGTAATTTTGTTAGTCTGGGTTGGGCCAGATATATAATTTTAGGTATTGTCAACAATTATTTCTCTAAGTGAGAGTTGTCAACTTTATTTTTAAAAATCCCCAGAACTTTGAGGGGGAGGTGAGAGGCCAACCTTGTTCTCTTGGGTAGATGCTGAGGGAAGAGTAATACAAAAGAGTTCTTTGTGTTGGGGTCAAACTGTATGTCTTGTCCATAAAATGGGGAGAAACCCAGCTTATCTTCATTCTTGTTCCTTATAAGAACAGGGCAGATGACGATGCCCAGAGGCACTCACAGACACATCTGTTTGAGAAAGAATATCCGAAATGGAATACCCAGGGGTGCACAGGGTAGGAAGGCAATCATTTGGTGCCAACATGGCCTTATGCTTTCAATTAATGCGCCTGATATTTTTCCCCCAGGGACTGGTATTAGACTTATATTTTGTTGAAACATGTAGGTGCCTAAGAAAGACTAGAAGAGGCTGCTTATCACCTAGTGTGCCAAGAAACCACCCTCAATAGACACTGCCAAGGAATTAATTGTTCATTTCCCGAGAGCATGGCTTAACAAGTCCTTTGACACCATTTGTGTTATGATTTTTAAATTTGTAATTTCTGTTGCAAAATTAATTCTGGGTTAGTTTAAGAAATTTACAGTCAGCCTGTTTAACTCAATTCACCTGCAGTTCTTTTGGCTGGAAGCTGTGCCTTGCAGCTTGTGGGATCTTAGTTACCTAACCAGGCTTCTGACATGGGCCCAATCATTGAAAGCTCTGAGTCCTAACCACTGGAACTCCAGGGAATTCCCAATGCACGTGTAACTTGACCAAATCAGGTACTGTTATTAGTTACCTACTGCTGCTATAAAAAATTATCACAAGCTTAATGGCTTGTGCGTTGAGTCGCTGTCATTTCCAACTTTTTGCAACCTCAACGGACTGTAGCCTGCCAGGCTTCTCTGTCCATGGGATTTTTTTCAGGCAAGAATACTGGAGAGGGTTGCCATTTCTTCCTTAAAGGGATATTCTTGACCCAGGGATCAAACCCACATCTCCTGTGTCTCTCACATTGGCAGGCATATTCTTTACCACTGAGTCACCTGGGAAGCCCAACACATTTCTTTAAATCTTAGAGTTCTGGTGGTCATAAGCCTGATATGTCTTATAAATGAGTCTGATAAAATCAAGGTGTTGACAGTGTGGTTCCTCTAGAATCTCTAGGGGAGAATCCATTCCTTGCCTTTTCCAGTTCCTAGGAGCTGTCCTCATTTCTCAGCCCCGGGCCCCACATCACACTGGTGGTCATAAGCCTGATATGTCTTATAAATGAGTCTGATAAAATCAAGGTGTTGACAGTGTGGTTCCTCTAGAATCTCTAGGGGAGAATCCATTCCTTGCCTTTTCCAGTTCCTAGGAGCTGTCCTCATTTCTCAGCCCCGGGCCCCACATCACTTTTTATCCCTCTGCTTCCATAATCACATTGCCTTCTTTCTGACTCTGACTTCTTTCCTTGTGATTACATAAGGCCCATCGGGATAATGCAGGATAATCTCCCTATCTCAATATCATCAACTTGATCACATCTACAAAGTCCTTTGCTACAGGAAGTAATAGCCATATGTTCCAGAGATATGTACATAGACATCTTTGGGAGACCATTATTCAGTTTACCACAAGTGCTCAGTGTTCCAGGAGCTTCAA
>SJYT01076661.1:0-72810 GCA_006410635.1 Cephalophus harveyi
ACTTGACTTCACATTCCAAGATGTCTGGCTCTAGATTAGTGATCACATCATCATGATTATCTGGGTTGTGAAGATGTTTTTTGTACAGTTCTTCCGTGTATTCTTGCCACCTCTTCTTAATATCTTCTGCTTCTGTTGGGTCCATACCATTTCTGTCCTTTATCGGGCCCATCTTTGCATGAAATGTTCCCTTGGTATCTCTAATTTTCTTGAAGAGATCTCTAGTCTTTCCCATTCTGTTCTTTTCCTCTATTTCTTTGCATTGATTGCTGAAGAAGTCTTTCCGTGGCTGCAAGAGCCGGCGCACTAAGTGCAGGCAGTGCAGACACATTACTTTGTCAACAAAGGTCCATCTAGTCAAGGCTATGGTTTTCCAGTGGTCATGTATGGATGTGAGATTTGGACTATAAAGAAAGCTGAGTGCCAAAGAATTGATGCTTTTGAACTGTGGTGTTGGAGAAGACTCTTGAGAGTCCCTCGGACTGCAAGGAGATCCAACCAGTCCATCTTAAAGGAGATCAGTCCTGGGTGTTCATTGGAAGGACTGATGTTTGAAGCTGAAACTCCAATACTTTGGCCACCTGATGCGAAGAGCTGACTCATTGGAAAAGACCCTGATGCTGGGAAAGATTGAGGGCAGGAGGAAAAGGGGATGACAGAGGATGAGATGGTTGGATGGCATCACCGACTCAATGGACATGGGTTTGGGTAGACTCCAGCAGTTGGGATGGACAGGGAGGCCTGGCGTGCTGTGGTTCATGGGGTCGCAAAGGGTCAGACACGACTGAGCAACTGAACTGAACTGAAGGGTGTTTTGCTTTCTCATTTGCCACCCTTATTCTTCTATGGAGTCTGGCTGGGCGAATTCAAGCAATATAAAATTAAAACATATCTGACTACCTCAGCCTGGCAGGGAGTCAGAAAAGCAGTACATTAAATATTTTTCGTTTGTGTTAAGTCTTTGTAAGTGAAGAAAGCATATTTGCTGTCAAGGGTTACTTGTATCTTCAAAGCCCAGAGGACTGAAAGCTTAGGTGAATGGATCTTAATTGGTACTAATATCACTTCCAGGCATATAGATCAAAAAAATTATTCTGAAAGGATGCATTATATTAATCACTCAAGGATGAGGTATCTGCTACAACACAAAGGCAAGGATGGATGGTCACTTATTGAAACAGTGTTCAATCTACACGGCAGGCACCATGTTAGGCCCTCCCTATGTATCCTCTCAATGGACATGAGTTTGAGCAAACCCCAGGAGATGGTAAAGGACAGGGCAGCCTGGCGTGCTGCAGTCCATGGGGTCACAAAGAGTCAGACATGACTGAGCTACTGAATAACAAATGTATCCTCTCATTTACCTCTGCAAGATTGGTCCTATTTCTCATATGAACTATTAGAGTCAAAGAGACAAAGTCAATTGCCTAAAGAAATACAATGACTATAAACCAGAGCTGCTGTTGTTGTTTAGTTGCTATTTCTGATTTTCGCAACCCCATGGACTCTAGGCTGCCAGGCTCCTCTGTCCATGAGATATCCCAGGCAAGAATACTGGAGTGCTTTGCCATTTCCTTTTCCAGGGGACCTTCCCGACTCAGGGATCAAATTAGGGTATAGTACTTTACCATGTTGTGTTCGTTTCTGCTGTACAATAAGTGAATCAGCTATTATATGCACATATATTCCCTCTTTTTTGGATTTCCTTCCCATTTAGGTCACCACAGAACATTTGGTAGAGTTTCCTGTGCTATACAGCAGGTTCTCATTAGCTATTTATTTCATAACTAGTAGTGTATATATGTCAACCCCAATCTTCCAATTCACCCCACTCCCTTCCCCCCTTAGTGTCCAAACGTTTGTTCACTACATCTGTGTCTCTATTTCTTCCTTGTAAAAAGGTTCATCTATACCATTTTTCTAGATTTTAAATCCATGTCTCACTCCAAAGGGACAGTGCCTCAAATAATAACAGACTCAGAGACTGTGTTACCTAATAATTGCCTTCAAACACTCAGGGTTGTCCTTAAAGAAATAAGCAGTTTACCAGACACAACCAGAAAGGGTAGAATTTTGAACAATGGGTAACAGACAGAAAGCAGCTTTCAGCTCCAGACATGGATGAATTTTGTGATATGCAGAGCTGTGCAAAACTGGGCTCAGAACAGTCCCCAACAAGACAAGTTTGAAAATCGCTTCTTGGGGTGACTGCAGAGAAACCTGAATAAAAGAAACTCAGTTCAGTTCCATTGCTCAGTCGTGTCTGGCTCTTTGCAACCCCAAGGACTGCAGCACACCAGACTTTCGTGTCCATCACCAACTCTGGAGCTTGCTCAAACTAATGTCCATGGAGTCAGTGATGCCGTCCAACCATCTCGTTCTCTTCATCCTCTTCTCCTCCTGCCTTCAACCTTTCCCAGAATCAGGATCTTTCCCAATGAGTCAGTTCTTCACATCAGGTGGCCAAAGTACTGGAGTTTCAGCTTCAGTACCAGTCCTTCCAATGAATATTCAGGACTGATTTCCCTTAGGATAGACTGGTTGGATCTCCTTGAAGTCCAAGGGACTCTCAAGAGTCTTCTCCAACACCACAGTTCAAAAGCATCAATTCCTCAGTGCTCAACTTTCTTTATAGTCCAGCTCTCACATCCATACATTATTACTGGAAAAGCCATAGCTTTGACTAGATGGACCTTTGTTGGCAAAATAATGTCTCTGCTTTAACATGCTGTCTAGGTTGGTCATAGCTTTTCTTCCAGGGAGCAAGCGTCTTTTAATTTCATGGCTGCAGTCACCACCTGCAGTGATTTTGGAGCCCAAAAAAATAAAGTTTGTCACTGTTTCCATTGTTTTCCCATCTATTTGTCATGAAATGATGGGACCAGATGCCATGATCTTAGCTTTCTGAATGTTGAGCTTTAAGTCAACTTTTTCACTCTCCTCTTTCACTTTCATCAAAAGGCTCTTTAGTTCTTCTTCGCTCTCTGCCATAAGAGTGGTATCATCTGCATATCTGAGGTTATTGATATTTCTCCCAGCTATCTTGATTCCAGCTTGTGCTTCATCCAGCCCAGCGTTTCTCATGATGTACTCTGCATATAAGTTAAATGAGCAGGGTGACAATATACAGCCTTGACATACTCCTTTTCCTATTTGGAACCAGTCTGTTGTTCCATGTCCAGTTCTAATTGTTGCTTCTTGACCTGCATATAGGTTTCTCAAGAGACAGGTCAGGTGGTCTGATATTCCCATCTCTTGAAGAAGTTTCCACAGTTTGTTGTGATCCACATAGTCAAAGGCTTTGGCATAATCAATAAAGCAGAAGTAGACATTTTTCTGGAACTTGTTTCCTTTTTCTATGATCCAATGGATGTTAGCAATTTGATCTTTGGTTCCTCTGCCTTTTCTAAATCCAGGTTGAATATCTGGAAGTTCACGGTTCACGTACTATTGAAGCCTCACTTGGAGAATTCTGAGCATTACTTTGGTAGCGTGTGAGATGAGTGCAATTGTGCGGTAGTTTGAGCATTCTTTGGCATTGCCTTTCTTGGGGACTGGAATGAAAAGTGACCTTTTCCATTCCTGTGGCCACTGCTGAGTTTTCCAAATTTGCTGGCATATTGGGTGCAGCACTTTCACAGCATCATCTTTTAGGATTTGAAATAGCTCAACTGGAATTCCATCACATCTATAGTTAGTTTTGTTCGTAGTGATGCTTCGAACTCAAGGATCCATCCAATGCCAAGAGTCACTGATTATCTTTCATGTGATTACCACATCTGTAAACCTACATACCCAGAGGTTCTGTATATTAATTCTGAGTAGACTTCATTCCTGTTAATGCCTCCCTTGAAAAGCAGGACAGTTGAAGTGTGATAGGAAAGAGCAGGGAGAGGGAGCTAAGGAGAAAAGAAAAGGAAAGAAAATAATACTAGAAAGAGCCTGAGTCCATGAAACTTAGGGGCAATTTCTTCCCTAACTAGAAATTTCTAGAAATTAAAAGATAATTTTTTTCTTTAAAATAAACTTTTAAAAATAAGTAAGTTTGAGAAAAGAAAGGAGAAGAATGGGGTTGGTATGAGAGAAGAGCAGAGAGAGACTTACAGAATGAGAGCCCCATTCTCCATTGTCTGTGAGTTTTACCCACTTGTCAGCGGTGGTGTCCATCTCCTGGCACTGATCATTCTGAATCTGTGGAGTAAACATAAGGGCCCAGTAAAGCTCAGTGAACGGTGTTTGTAATTAGATGTGTCATTCACCACAGGACAGGCTACAAGAGCTTCTTTCAATGTGTAGGAAACAATAGCCATGAGTAATTCTCAATAAGTAAACACACCAGATCTCTGGAGCCTGAGTGACAACTGCATATGAGTACGTAGTTCTACGTGAATCTTTCTCATTATTGCAGCAAAAAGACAAGCCCATGAAGAAGTCGGAAATTGGGCAATCAGGAGCATGGGAGGCAGAGGAGGAGAGGGCAGTTAACACTGAAAATTCACATAGAGGAGAAAAAGTCATTGCAAAAATGTAAAAGCTTGTATTCACCATGCAGGCCCAATAGTATAAAGTTTATTTTTATAAGATTTAGGGCCATTTAACCTTAAATTAACAAATAAATGAAATCTGCTTTGTTTTCAGTTCCCCAAGACTTAACCCAAATGTGTACATAAGTGGCTATAGCCAAAGTCAAAGACCCCGGTTGGTATTTGGGGATAAATGTTGATACTCTACAGCAATTCAAATAAATACAGCTAATATCTTCAGCACCAAACATCTTGTGCTTTCCAGACAATTATTCTAAAATACCTAGCAGTTGGGACATACTTCTCCAGGTCTACAAAAAATACACAGACATCAAAAATGTCTGTGTATTTTTTTACAGTCTTGACTTCTTGAGGCTATATTTACAGTCTTGACTTCTCCTCATAGCTCAGTTGGTAAAGAACCTGCCTGCAATGCAGGAGACCCAGGTTCAATCCCTGGGTCAGGAATATCCCCTGGAGAAGGAAATGGCAACCCACTCCAGTATTCTTGCCTGGAGAATCTCTTGGACATAGGAGCTTGGCAGGCTACAGTCCATGGGGTTGCAGAGAGTCAGACATGACTTAGCAAGGGAGCACATAATACTCAGCATCAGAATAGGGTTGAAATAATATCTCATCATCTATACTTCCTCCAAAATGGCTATTTCTCTATTCTTTAAGTCATTTTTCCACTTCATTCATTCCCCTGACTAATTTCACAAACAGCATTAATATCTTCTCCATAAAAGCTATTTCCTAAAGACTTAACTAACTAGAAGACAGATCCTTTTAACAGCCAAAACCAGAGAAAATCAGCTACTGAGGATATTTGCTTTAACTGAATTTAAGTATCATATTTATATTATAAGCATAATGACAATCAATATGAGTGTTAAGCCATTTTTAAACATTTTTATACCTTTTTTGGTCCATGTTTGCATAAACTGAAAGCTTTTTTCTCAGCGGATATCATACAGCTAGTGTTATTTTGACAGTCTAGTAGCATTCTGGAGATCTGAGTTCTCTCTCATTACTCATTCTAAAAGTAACTAGTAAAGGTATAACCTTGGTCCAATCACTTCTTTTGTCTAGGTTTGAGTTTCATCATTAAAAAAAAAAGTATGTGTGGAGGGGACAGCTGAATGAAACTCCCAGACTCCTAACATTAAATACTTTACTGCTTTCAATCTGTAACGTTTACAGGTACATATGCATCCTTTAATCTTCAGACATTCCCTTTCCATTAACTACTAGCGGGATGGACATAAGGCATTGACTCTCTGAGTCAATAAATTGCAACCTATTAAGCTGAAACATCAATAAAAGAGGAAACATAAACTCACCATCCCTTTCAATCCATAACCAGAAGAACAAAGGCATCACTGAGAGGCAGCAATGAAACTTCATCCCTTAAGAATATCTTCACTGACAACTCTCAAAGGACTTAATAGACAACACAGAACTAAATGTTTATTGAAACAATTATACAATTACCTTGCTTTTTAACTTTATTTTAGTAATATTGCAAAAATATCCCATGGCATATGGAGTTATTCACTCTGAGAAGTGTCTTGCAAACAAAATGTAACTTAAAAAGCCAATCTGTTTGAATATTGCTTAACATCTTAAACTCATCAAAGGATATTAAGAGTTAAGAGGGTCCTTAAAAGGTCTGGTCTACAATCCTCTTTACGAAAAGGAATGTTGAGAGCTGAAAAGTTAGTTGTCCAGTAACACACAACCAGCAACTGCAGACTTGGGATATGAGCCAGAATCTCTTGACTTTAAATTTTAGGCTCATACATTCACAGAAATTATTTCTTCCTAGCAAACCTTTGATTTAGAAATTTCCATTGTCAAGAGCAATATAAATTTGCTTTAGCATTATCAGTACATTTATTCCTGCAATCTGGGCCACAGAAACATTTTACAAGATATTTTCCCAGTTACTTGCACAACACACATACTTTTTTTTTTTTCTTTTTTGGTTTAAGAAGTCAATCGGAACAAATTTTTCGCAAGCATTGAGTCACTGCCACAACAAATATTTGCACAATTAGGTACAGTTTACTTAAAATAGCTAAATAATTTTTGTGGTAACAGCCTATTCTGTTAGACTATTATTTCATCCTGTAGTCTTTAATGTTATTTAATCTCTTGCCAGAGATATCAACTACCTCATCCCTTGATTTCTTTATATTGTACAAAACTGGGACAATCAGCAAGATATAGTCACTTCTAGTTCTGAAATATCGCCCATGAGTACACTTAAATAATTCAAATATTTAAAATTGAAAAGAGAAGAAAAATCTTTTAAAATAAAAACCAAGACTGGTGAAAACATATTTTTAGACAAAGTAGCATCTATCACTATAAAAAAATTAAATGAATCTCAGGAAATATATTCAACACACAAAAATTCTTAACCAAATGGTCACCTAATGATCATATCCAAAAGGAAAACAACCTGAATGTTATTCTACAAGGAGAGAACTCAGAGGTAAAGAAATAATTATTAACCAGAAAGAATTATAGAAAAAATAAATATTTCTTATCAAAAGCTTCAGTTAACACAAAAAACCAAGGCACACAATGAAATGGGGACAAATGATTAAGAGAAATTTTACATGAATGCCCTTTAAAAAGTGAATTCTAGAATATAAAAGGCCTTACAAAGAACTCAAAGAAGATGTTGTTGTCCACATATTGGTACTCAAAGAAGACATAACCTGACTTCTTGAGGTGCACGGCATAGATCAAGGATACTGTGCAGTCATCACGATTGGACTCTATGTAGTTTCCACGAGGGACCCAAGAAGAGCTGTGGAAACAAAACCATTTCATGTTAGCATTCAGAAACCTCTCTATTCACAAGTTCTATAACTGAGATTTAAAAGCAGTTCTGTCGACAAAGCACAGCAGAGAAGTCTGAAGTGCATGTGGACTCCAAAGGCCAACACCACTGCTTGAAAAAAGGTTCATGTCTTGAGGCACATAAATTCCTAAAATCATCGTTAAGATTATGCAATTAATGTGCTATGCAGCTGCTGCTTATCACCAAAAATGTAATCACTAGATAGCTGGTCACTAATTCTAGCAGTCTTTGATGGAATTACTCTCAAATAATATCTAAAGTTTTATTTACAAACACATATTGGCAGAGGTGCCCATTTATTAGGAGAGAAGAAATCATCCTAGAAAAAAGTCCTTTTAAAGTGAATCTAAATATTTTTTAATGTTTATTTTTTATTGGGGTATAGTCAATTAACAATGCTGTGATCATTTCAGGTGAACAGCAAAGGGCCTCAGTTATACATACACATGTATCTATTCTCCCTCAAACTCTCCTTCCATCCAGGTTGCCACATAACATTGAGCAGAAAAAGAGAGAGAGAGAGAAAGTGGAATCTAAGAAACAAACCACAAAGGCACTTATAGATAGAGAGAACAGACTAGTTTTCTGTGGTTGCCAGGGAGGTGGGAGCAGAATAGATGAAGGGGATGAAGGGGTACCAATCTCCAGTTATGAATAAGTCATGAGGTTGTAAAAAACAAGATAAAGAATATGGTCAATATTGTAATAACTTATTGTGGTGATTGTTTCATAATATATGCCACTGTCAAATCACTATGTAATGCTCCTGAAACTAACATAATACCAATCTGCTATGCAACTGTTATATTTCAATTGTTTAAAAAAAAAAAAAAGTACATGATCAGCCAGATGGAAAAAAATAATAAAGTGAACCTAAATAAAATGTAGATCACAGTGTCACAGTACATAGTAGGAGCAAAAGTCTGATAGGAAATTTTATCTAAAAAATAAAAGATTAAGGAAATATACTAGTGCACAAAAGTTGGATTGTAAATCTAACCATAAGCTAATTCTTAGATTAATCAACAGTGAGTCATGTGTCAACTTCTGGGTCAAAAAAGTTTCCAACCAGACTGTACGACAGCACAACTTAATATCCTTCTCTTTGAATTTAACTTTCCATTTGGATTATAAGAGTGAGATTTTTGGCAAATTCTTTTTACTAACAAAAAATAATAATAATAAAAGACTGAGACTTCCACGTCTCCACATGACTCACTAATTGGTATTGGACTTGCCCTTTTCTTTAACAATCTAGTGAACTAAACAAAACACACAAGCCTTGCTCAGGCACTGACACTAGACAGTGCAGGACTGAGGTTCCTGACAGCAGGAAAATGCCTGAGACAAAGCCCAAACTGACCCTGACCTCATTCATTCTCAGGACACTTTCCAGACTCTGGCACTGGGAGACAGCTCCCAAGCAGAGCACAGTGGTCTCACTGAGTGGAGAAACAGGGAGAATATCTGGGGGAAGCTGAAATAACCAGAATTTACAGGCATGAGAAGCAGAGAAAACGGGGGCTCCAGAAGTCCACATGGAGCTTCTCTACAGGCCCAGGCTTGGGGCTGGGACGTGCAGGCCTAGTAGAGAACAACCACTGCAAAACTAAGTCAAAATCAGAGAGGTCACTTTTATGGGTATTGCAGGATCTCCAGGCCAGCCAGAGAGGAGAAAACTTAATAACCACATTGGACATTCATCTGAGACTCCAGAGTGCCACATTTTAGGAATAAGGACCATGCCCTAGGGTAGGTATCCACAAACTTGTTCATAAACGGCCAAAGAGCCCATAATTGGGGCTTTATGAACCATGCGATCTCTCCTATAGTACTCCACTAGGCAATTATAGCTCAAAAGCAGCCATAGATAACACATAAATAAATAAGTGCAGCTGTGTTCCAATATAACATTATTTATAAAAAGAGAGTAGGCTATAGTGTGCCCTAGAGTAAAGACCATGACCTAGAACTAAGTGTGAAACCAATACAGAGCCACCTTAAAAAACTCTAAATACCAGACCTAACGAGACACTCTTCTGGTAAACATGCTGCCTGCCAGAACAAAATCCAATGTCTTTTACACAAAAGAAAAGATAATCCACATTATAACACTCATGATGCCTAAGATACATTAAAAATTTACTAGAAATGCAAAGAAGTGGTAAAATATGACCCTTAATTGACAACAAAGAATCAAAAGAAACAGACAAGTATTTAAGACAGCTTTCAAAAAAATAAAAAATATAAAAAAACATCAAGAGATGAATACAGTAAGTGAAGGCATGAATAATCTCAACTATTTTAAGGGAAATAAGAACTATTTTAAAAACTAAATGGAAATTCTACAGCTGAAAATTACTATTTGTGAAATTTAAAATTCAATAGATGAGCTTAAGATCAAGTTTGAAACTGCAAAAGAAATAATGATAGAGCAATAGAAACTATGTAATCTGAAGTATAAGAGAAAAAAATTGGGGGGAAAAATGGAGTCTCAGTGACTGTGGACAATACCAAGTGGCCTAACATACATGTAAATGGAGTTATAGAAGGAAAATAGGGAGAGAAGGGGGCAGAAAAACATTAATGGTGAAAGAATAGCTTTAAAAAATTCCCAAATTTAATAACAATATCAACCTACAAATCCAGGAAGCTCAGTCAACTTCGAACAGAGTAAAAATACAAAGAAAACCAATGCTTTCTTTGAGTCATGTGTCAACTGTTGGGCCAAAAAAGTTTCCAACCAGACTGTATGACAGCACAACTTAATATCCTTCCCTTCAAATTTAATTTTCTATCTGGATTATGAGAGTGAGATTTTTGGCAAATTCTTTGTTTTTACTAACAAAAAAAAATAATAATAAAAGACTGAGACTTCCATATCTCAACATGACTAGCAAAGAAATAGAGAACACATTATAAGCAAAGAAATACAGAATATATTATAAGTAGTCAAGGAAACAATGACACATTATACAAAAGGAAGCTAACCAAGCAAAATACAGCTAATTGTTTTTTTCTTGTCACAAACAAGGAAGAGTTCAGAAGGTAATGGAACACCTTTAAAACACAGAAGGAGAAAAGTAAAAGTCCAGAGTTCTATGTCCAACAAAATATTCTTCAAAACTGAGGCTAAATAAAGATGTGTTTAGATTTCAAAAAGTTGAGAGAAGTTATGAGCAGTAGACCTGCATGAAATGATAAAGAAAATTTTACAGATTAAAAAAATAATACTGAACAAACATTTAGAAAATAGGAGAAAAGAGTATCAACAACTGTAAATACATGGATAAAAACATAAAGCTACATTTTTCTCAAGTTTTTTAAAAATTAACTGATTCTTTAAAACACATTTCATTGTATTACAGGGTTTATGATGTGCTCTTAAACCTACGATAATAACACCAGGATAAGGGTATAAAGGTAACTATACTGTTGTAAAGCTTTACATATTATATAAAAGTACAATAACAATACTAATTATACTTTAAGAATTGTAATTTGTAGCCTTTGCAATATATCTAAAGATGTAAAAGCACTAACTACAATAGAAAACATTGATAAATTGTACTTTTTCAAATTTCAAACTTTTGGTCATTTAAAAACACCCCTGACAAAATGAAAAAGCAAAAGCTGCAGATAAAAGAACTATTTCATACACATATATGTATATGCGCATGTATATGTGTATAGGTTAAATATTATATAGATTCATGACAAAACTTCCTTCCTGTCAAGCATACACAAAAAACTACTACAGCTCAATAATCAACTGACCCAAAAATATAACAAATGGATAAATATTTGACACTTAACACATACACACACACCCACAAACATATGGACTATGAACATATGAATAGTGCTCAATACCTTTATAAAGAAGGAAATGCAAAAAAACACACAAAGAAATACCACTTCTCATACATACACTGCTACTGCTGCTAAGTCACTTCAGTCGTGTCCGACTCTGTGCGACCTCATAGACGGCAGCCCACCAGGCTCCTCCATCCCTGGGATTCTCCAGGCAAGAACACTGGAGTGGGTTGCCATTTCCTTCTCCAATGCATGAAAGTGAAAAGTGAAAGGGAAGTCGCTCAGTCGTGTCCGACTCTTTGCGACCCCATGGACAGCAGCCCACCAGGCTCCTTCGTTCATAGGATTTTCCAGGCAAGAGTACTGGAGTGGGGTGCCATTGCCTTCTCCTCATACATACACTAGAAAGACTAAAATAAACCAAGACTTGTGTACAATATTTTACAATGTAAATAACTAGAATTCAGATGCATTGCTAGAGTCTAATGCTACAATCATTTTGAAAATCTCTGACAACTTCTTACAAAGTTCCACACATCTTCTATATGATCCAAGCAAATAAAAAGAAGTAAAAAGAAAGCAAGATTGGGTGGATAAAAGAAAGGAAGGAAGGAAAAAGGGAGAGGGAGGGAGGAAAGGAGACAAGCTTAGCAGTGATAGACTGAAATTTACACTGAGAAAATGATACTCAATACACTGAAAAATTTCTGCTTATCATTCGATCTCTTTCATGAATAAGCAATTTCAAGTAGAAAAAAAAGCCATGTGAATATCTCCTGCTCACCAAAACAAAGATCTGAGGTCTTGTAACATCCTGCTGGTACTTGCCTCTAAGATCTCTTTAAATAATTTAAATTATACACACAAAAAGGTTTCACACATTATACAAAGGTACAGCGTTCCTGTGAAACCTTTCATAAGCTGAAATGGTATAAAGCAAAGAAGTAATTACCTTAGGACATAAATTAATTTACAAAATAAACTGTGAGAAAGCAATGATCCCACAGATGCAGTTCAAAGTTATGATGACCTGATGCTGAGATGCTGAATGTAGTTCCCAGAGAGAGTTTAGTGGGGCTCCTCTCACCGCGCAGGGTGCAACCTGCCTCTAGGGTAGCTCCATTCGCTGCAAAATCAATGCTAAACAGCATTTTCACCTTTTGCCTTTTTTTTTTTTTTTTTTTTAAAAGCAAAAATCCTCTTCGGATTTCTTTTGGTTAACAAAAACAGGTACTAATATAGGTCGTCCATAAAAGTGAAAGGACGTATTAAATAAAACAAACTCTGGAAAAGCAGAGGTTATCTGTGTGTGCATGTATACACACATATATGTATTAATATATGTACATACATATATAACATGGGTTTGAACTGCACCATTCACTGATACTCAGATGATTTTCACTAAATACACATTACAGTACTATTGGATCCATGGTTGGTTGACTCCACCAGTTGCTGAAGGGAGGATACAAAGGGCCAACTTAAAGTTGTAAGTGTATTTTCAACTTTAAGGAGGTAGGCACTTCCACCCCCATAAAGCTGAAGGGTCAACTGCATTTATATGTGTGTACATTTATACACACATACATATAATTTTTCCTTTGGCAGAGGAACCAGAGATCAAATTGCCAACATCCACTGGATTGTGGAAAAAGCAAGAGAGTTCCAGAAAAACATCTATTTCTGCTTTATTGACTATGCCAAAGCCTTTGACTGTGTGGATCACAATCAACTGTGGAAAATTCTGAAACAGATGGGAATACCAGACCACCCGACCTGCCTCTTGAGAAATCTGTATGCTGGTCAGGAAGCAACAGCTAGAACTGGACATGGAACAACAGACTGGTTCCAAATAGGTAAAGGAGTACGTCGAGGCTGTATTTTGTCACCCTGCTTATTTAACTTATATGCAGAGTACATCATGAGAAACGCTGGGCTAGAAGAAACACAAGCTGGAATCAAGATTGCTGGGAGAAATATCAATAACCTCAGATATGCAGATGATACCACCCTTATGGCAGAAAGTGAAGAGGAACTAAAAAGCCTCTTGATGAAAGAGGAGAGTGAAAAACTTGGCTTAAAACTCAACATTCAGAACATGAAGATCATGGCATCTGGTCCCATCACTTCATGGGAAATAGATGGGGAAACAGTGGAAACAGTGTCAGACTTTATTTTGGGGGGCTCCAAAATCACTGCAGATGGTGACTGCAGCCATGAAATTAAAAAATGTTTACTCCTTGGAAGGAAAGTTATGACCAACCTAGACAGCATATTCAAAAGCAGAGATATCACTTTGCCAACAAAGGTCCATCTAGTCAAGGCTATGGTTTTACCAGTGGTCATGTATGGATGTGAGAGTTGGACTGTGAAGAAAGCTGAGTGCCGAAGAATTGATGCTTTTGAGCTGTGGTGTTGGAGAAGATCCTTGAGAGTCCCTTGGACTGCAAGGAGATCCAACCAGTCCATTCTAAAGGAGATCAGTCCTTGGTGTTCATTGGAAGAACTGATGCTGAAGCTGAAACTCCAGTACTTTGGCCACCTCATGCGAAGAGCTGACTCATTGGAAAAGACTCTGATGCTGGGAGGGGTTGGGGGCAGGAGGAGAAGGGGACGACAGAGGATGAGATGGCTGGATGGCATCACCAACTCGATGGACATGAGTTTGAGTGAACTCTGGGAATTGGTGATGGACAGGGAGGCCTGGCGTGCTGTGATTCATGGGGTCGCAAAGAGTCAGACATGACTGAGTGACTGAACTGAACATATAATTTTTATATACATAGTTAGAGAAATAATCCTAGTAGTGCTACCTAATATCACGACTCTATATGATGAAATGACCATTATCAGAAGAGTAAAAAATGTCTCTTGGCCAAGAGAGAGACCGCTAGAAAGCAAGGGGGATGTAGGGAAGGTAGGAAGGAAGGAGGAGCAAACGTATCTACTGTCACAGCTAAATAATTCCCCAACATCTTTAGTTCAGGGTAAAAAATGTGAGTCATTTTTTTATTTGAATCATTTTAGCTCAGGGGAAAAAATGTGACCATCCTTGTCAGAAGGTAGCCAGAGGCTGGAAGTTTAATTGTACAAAACACAGGCACATGAAAGGGAATGTTAGTCAGTCAATATAAGAAAACAGGAAGGGTGAGAACCCAAAGATAAAAATTCTGTGTTTTTTCAAAACAATTTAGCCTTCCTCCAATATTGTCACAGGCAAAGCTATAATCTCCCAGTAAAAAGGTGGAAATTAAGTAAAAGTGCTTTCTTCCTCAGGTGTTTAGCCCACTCTGTGTAGCAGAAAATCATCAAGTGTACAAATGAATGAAGGTTATACATTTTTCCTTTTCAAGGAAAATTTTTTAAATGGAAAATATTCATTAAAATTAGAGAAGAGTTTATAGAACTACTGGCTTTAATATAGTTAAAAATATATTAGAAAACTAAGTTGCTTTTCTAATCCTTTATTGCATTTTGCATACCATATATTATGTCCTAAGAGCAATTACTTTAACCTCATGAAAATTCCCTGGTGCTTCCCTGGTGGCTCAGATGGTAAAGCGTCTGTCTGCAATGTGGGAGACCCGGGTTCAATCCCTGGGTTGGGAAGATTCCCTGGAGAAGGAAATGGCACCCCACTCCAGTCCTCTTGCCTAGAAAATCCCATGGACGGAGGAGCCTGGTAGGCTACAGCCCATGGATTCGCAAAGAGTCAGACACGACTGAGCGACTTCGCTTTCTTTCTTTCTTTCATGAAAATACAGCTACATAATTCACAAGGACTGTCTAAAAAATATGACTATTTGCAATCAGTTTACCTATAGTTCTTGCTTCAGCAGCACATATGCAGTTAGTTTACCTATAATCCCAATCACTACCAAGGTTATCCTCAACTTCTTTCTGGAAAAGAGCAACTACACCCTTTTCAAGGCTCCTCTGGATTCTTACTTGTTACAGCCCTCTGGCCTGCTATCAGAAGGGCCGACCACAGTGTCCATGAATGTTGCGACGTTGGAAAATCCAGCCGGCAATTCATCCCATTCGTCAAATTTGATGCCACTGCCCAAGGAGTAGGTGCCTTCACCACACTTACTGCATACCTGGTTCTTCATTTCTAGATACTCCCCAGAAGCACAGGAGAAAGCTGGAAGGCAAAATACATAACCCATTAGTCATCACACACCCCCCTTCAATTTCCTCCCTTCATACCTATCACTGGCATTGTTTTTATAAAGCTCTGGTCATGTTACACAGTAATTAAAGTTTTCCAAAGTTTTCCTTATCACTACAGGGACTTCACAGTTTGTCCCCACCCCATTTTACCAGATTCATCACTTGACCGATTCTCTTCCAACCATAACAAAATTATTATCACTCCCAAAATATTTCATCCTCTTTCTTGTCACTCTAGTCTTTGGAGTTGCTGACCAACCCATGTGCTCACCCTAAAAACTCCTGTTCCTAACTCAAAAATGACCCCAGGCAGTCAAACTGTACACCTACAATACTCTTTTTATAACAGCCTCCCTTAAAGATAGAAAAACAGAGAAACAAATATTACTTATCAATTGATGTGAGACTTCGAGGTTCCAAAAAACAGGCATCATTATTTTTGAATATTAGCTAATTGTACCTCGCTAATACTAAGTGCAAATAAAAGGTTTATCCAAAAAGAGGGGATATACATATACATGGCCTTCCCAGGTGGTGCTAGTGGTAACGAACCCCCTTGCCAATGCAGGAGACATAAAAGATGCAGGTTCAACCCCTGGGTCAGGAAGATCCCCTAGAGAAGGGCATCGCAACCCACTCTAGTATTCTTGCCTGGAGAATCCCATGGACAGAGGAGCCTGGGAGGCTACAGTCCATGCTTTTGCACAGAGTCAGACACGACTGAAGCGATTCAGCATGCATGCATGCATTTGTATATATATGGCTGATTCACTTTGCCGTATAGCAGAAAGTGACACATCAGTATAAATCAACTGTATTCAAATAAAATATAAAATGAAAGAAAAAGGTTGATCCAGTGAGTAACATAAACACAAAGGGGATAACAAGAGGGTAGTGCTTCACGTGTATCAGCTAAACAAGTATCCCCACTCTGAAACCATGAGTCCACATTTTCAATATGCATGACTCCCACCCAGTCGTTTCCACAGCCTCCACTTTTTTTTTTTGTAACTGATGCCAGGCTCTGTGCAAATCCTCAGACAGAACCAGAGACGGAAGCCACAGGCAAAGTGCAGAACAGATGACACAGTTACAGAAAACACGGCAATTCTTCTGCTGTTATTACTCATTCAGCAAATGCAAATCTATGTCCCCCAAATGTGTAGTTCTGTGCTCAGGGCAGTATTAGTGACTCAAACATAGCAAAGAGCTTTCTAATCCTTTAATCAGGATATTAAAGAAACAAGAACAAAATAAAACCTCCAAATTACCCGATGAAGAAAAACAAATCTCCCAGCACACAGTGAAGCAGCAAAACCTCACATTTACATAGATTTCCCTTTTAGAACACATTTGGAAATGTGGCAAAAAATAAGAACAAGATAATTTTGAAAAAAAAATTAAAGAATTAGAGCTAAGCATTCTGTATCCTGCATTGAACCTGGACTGGCGATTCATTTCTTATATGATATTATACATGGATGCTTGGGGCTGGTGCACTGGGATGACCCAGAGGGATGGTACGGGAAGGGAGGTGGGACAGGGGTTCAGGATGGGGAACATGTGTACACCTGTGGCGGATTCATGCTGATGTATGGCAAAACCAATACAACATTGTAAGGTAATTAGCCTCCAATTAAAATAAATAAATTTAAATTAGAAAAAAAAAAGAATTAGTGCTAAAACCCATATTCATCTACTTACTTATCCAATGAATAAATGCTTTCTTCAAAAATGTTTATGATACTGTAAAAATGAACTTCTAACCCTCAAATTAGCAGGATATCAGAAAATAAGTAAAGATTAGGCAAAAAGTATTACATGCTGGCTACAAGGTCAAAACTCTCTTGGATCAAGTTATACCACTTCCAAACTGTGACCTTGAGTGAGGTACTTCAGGCCTGAGTTTCTATCTCTGAAAAATCAGATAATAATCATAGTACTGCCCTATAGAGATATACTGAGAAAATACAGTACAAAGTGGTCTGTACAGCTTCTTGCATTTAATAAATGCTCACAACATATGGTTGTGATCACTACCAAAACAACCAAGAGAGAAATATAGAGTAATAAAAATTTTTATTTTACTTTGTATGGTTTATAGGTCTTCTAGTTAAACTGATAAACAATATCATAAACCAAGAACATAAATTACACTAAATCAAGAGTCAGCAAGACTGGGAGCTGACTGTGGCTCAGATCATGAACTCCTTATTGCCAAATTCAGACTTAAATTGAAGAAAGTAGGGAAAACCACTAGACCATTCAGGTATGACCTAAATCAAATCCCTAATGATTATACAGTGCAAGTGAGAAATAGATTTAAGGGACTAGATCTGATAGACAGAGTGCCTGATGAACTATGGACAAAGGTCTGTGACACTGTACAGGAGAAAAGCACAAGACCATACCCAAGAAAAAAAAATGGAAAAAGCAAAGTAGCTATCTGAGGAGGGCTTACAAATCGCTGTGAAGAGAACAGAAGCGAAAAGCAAAGGAGAAAAGTAAAGATATACCCATTTGAATGCAGAGTTCCAAAGAATAGCAAGGAGAGATAAGAAAGCCTTCCTCCATGATCAATGCAAAGAAATAGAGGAAAGCAATAGAATAGGAAAGACTAGAGATCTCTTCAAGAAAATTAGAGATACTAAGGGAACATTTCATGCAAAGATGGGCTTAATAAAGGACAGAAATGGTACGGACCTAACAGAAGCAGAAGATATTAAGAGATGGCAAGAATACATAGAAGAACTGTACAAAAGAGATCTTCACAACCCAGATAATCACGATGGTGTGATCACTCACCTAGAGCCAGATATCCTGGAATGTGAAGTCAGTGGGCCTTAGGAAGTATCACTATGAACAAAGCTGGTGGAGGTGATGGAATTCCAGTTGAAGTTATTTCAAATCCTAAAAGATGATGCTGTGAAAGTGCTGTACCCAAGATGCCAGCAAATGTGGAAAACTCAGCAGTGGCCACAGGACTGGAAAAGGTCAGTTTTCATTCCAATCCCAAAGAAAGGCAATGCCAAAGAATGCTCAAACTACTGCACAATTGCACTCATCTCACACGCTAGTAAAGTAATGCTCACAATTCTCCAAGCCAGGCTTCAGCAATACATGAAAGCAGTCCAAGGGACTCTCAAGAGTCTTCTCCAACACCACAGTTCAAAAGCATCAATTCTTCAGCGCTGAACTTTCTTCACAGTCCAATTCTCACATCCATACATGACTACTGGAAAAACCATAGCTTTGACTAGACGGACCTTTGTTAGCAAAGAAATGTCTCTGCTTTTGAATATGCAGTCTAGGTTGGTCATAACCTTCCTTCCAAGGAGTAAGTGTCTTTTCATTTTATGGCTGAAATCACCATCTGCCTTGACTTTGGAGCCCAGAAAAATAAAGTTTGCCACTGTTTCCACTGTTTCCCCTTTTATTTCCCATGAAGTGATGGGACCGGATGCCATGATCTTAGTTTTCTTAATGTTGAGCTTTAAGCCAATTTTTTCACTCTCCTCTTTCACTTTCATCAAGACGCTTTTTAGTTCCTCTTCACTTTCTGCCATAAGTGTGGTGTCATCTGCATATCAGAAGTTATTGATATTTCTCCCGGCAATCTTGATTCCAGCTCGTGCTTCTTCCAGCCCAGCGTTTCTCATGATGTACTCTGCATATAAGTTAAATAAGAAGGGTGACAATATACAGACTTGATGTAGTCCTTTTCCTATTTGTAAACAGTCTGTTGTTCCATGTCCAGTTCTTACTGTTGCTTCTTGACCTGCATATAGGTTTCTCAAGAGGCAGGTCAGGTAGTCATGATAGACTCACAAATTTCCACTGAAGTACCAATATAGAAAGTGAAACCTCGCAGTTGGCTTACAACCTAATGCTGGCATCTAGGTCAAAGAACTCCTACTATACAGCAAATTAAGTCATATTGAGAATCATGTTCAGTGTCCTCACACCCTCTCAAAGAGAGGAAAATGTCTTTAAATAAAAAGAGAAGGAACTTTGACCTTCCTTGAGTGTCTACTTCTAGGAATAGAAATGCATAGTATTTGTCAGATCTAAAATTATCCACAAAATAGCAGGGATCTGTGAAGTAGTCAGGAATCTCTCTATTCTTCCTTCACGTCATTTTTTTTCTTAATTATATCTATAAACTGACTGCATGGAAATTAGGCAAGTAAATGAAAGAACTACAAGTAGATGAATGAATGTCTAACAGAAAAAATGCTAGAAGTGTGGCTTCTCGGTTTTTTCGAGAGATTATTTTTCTTGTATACAATTCTGTCAAAGTTTCAGAGAGCCAAACAGTATGAAGAGGAGATGATACAATTTCAGTCTATTAGTCTTATCCTAAAGATGGATGCTAAGACATTGGACAATGTACTGTGTTAAAGTGAAAATTTAAGAAAACACTATTGGTATGTGATATTTTAACATATACTCTCATGTTTTAATAAGATGATGTAAGAATAAACACTAAGACAAAAAAATTAAAAAAACTGAATTGAGAGTTACATTCTTGTACCACTGAAATCAAGTATACAATTCCTTCCTTAAGCTATTAGTCTCTGTTAACTCTGGATCTGAAAATTCCTTTTGAAAAATTACCTAAGTAACATTAATCTTTTATTCATTTTTATTGATCTCAAAAATTCAACTCTTTTCACGGTTCGTTTTGGCCATATATCTGTGGAAGGATAAACTATGCTTACATGCATCACACATCAGTCCTGCAGATCTGCATGGACTGAATCACTTACATGCTTCACCTTAGCCAGTGAATGGGCACTTCATGCCTGCAACTCCTGTGTATTTCACAAAGATCACAGGATTGGCAACTCATAAGCTGCTTTATCTCTCCCAAAAGCTTTTCATAGCATTCATAGGTATACATTAACTCTCCAAGGATCATGTTCCATGTCCAGTTCTAACTGTGAAGTGATGGGTTAGAGATATACAATATCCTGCATTGTTATGCAAAAATACAGTAGGATATTAGGCCAGGAAAATGGCAGGGAATATAGAGAATACATTTGAAGATAAGACTTACCTGCCTTATGGAAAGTCTCCTTGTTTCAATCAAAAAATAAAAAATAAAAGGAATTAAATATGGGGCTTGGAAAAGTACTGTCCTGCCTCTTGAGAAACCAGTATGCAGGTCAGGAAGCAACAGTTAGAACTAGACTTGGAACAAAAGACTGGTTCCAAATAGGAAAAGGAGTACGTCAAGGCTGTATATTGTCCCCTGCTTATTTAACTTATATGCAGAGTACATCATGAGAAACGCTGGGCTGGAGGAAGCACAAGCTGGAATCAAGATTGCTGGGGGCAATATCAATAACCTCAGATATGCAGAAGACATGACACCACTCTTATGGCAGAAAGTGAAGAACTAAAGAGCCTCTTGATGAAAGTGAAAGAGAAGAGTGAAAAAGTTGGCTTAAAGCTCAGCATTCAGAAAATGAAGATCATAGCATCTGGTCTCATCAATTCATGGCAAATAGATGGGGAAACAGTGGAAACAGTGGCTGACTTTATTTTTTTGATCCCCATCTATTTCCCATGAAGTGATGGGACCAGATGCCATGATCTTCGTTTTCTGAATGTTGAGCTTTAAGCCAACTTTTTCACTCTCCTCTTTCACTTTCATCAAGAGGCTTTTTAGTTCCTCTTTACTTTCTGCCATAAGTGTGGTGTCATCTGCATATCTGAGGTTATTAATATTTCTCCCAGCAATCTTGATTCCAGCTTGTGCCTCTTCCAGCCCAGCATTTCTCATGATGTACTCTGCATATAAGTTAAATAAGCAGGGTGACAATATACAGCCTTGATGTACTCCTTTTCCTATTTGGAAAGTGAAAGAGGAGAGTCAAAAAGTTGGCTTAAAGCTCAACATTCAGAAAACGAAGATCATGGCATCTGGTCCCATCACTTCATGGGAAATAGATGGGGAAACAGTGGAAACAGTGGCTGATTTCATTTTGGGGGGATCCAAAATCACTGCACATGGTGACTGCAGCCATGAAATTAAAAGACGCTTACTCCTTGGAAGGAAAGTTATGACCAACCTAGACAGCATATTAAAAAGCAGAGACATTACTTTGCCAACAAAGGTCTGTCTAGTCAAGGCTATGGTTTTTCCAGTGGTCATGTATGGATGTGAGAGTTGGACTGTGAAGAAAGTTGAACACCGAAGAATTGATGCTTTTAAACTGTGGTGTTGGAGAGACTCTTGAGAGTCCCTTGGACTGCAAAGAGATCCAACCAGTCAAACCTAAAGGAGATCAGTCCTGAATATTCATTGGAAGGACTGGTATTGAAGCTGAAACTCCAATAGTTTGGCCACCTGATGTGAAGAGCTGAATCACTGGAAAAGATCCTGATGCTAGAAAAGATTGAAGGCGGGAGGGGACGGGGACGACAGTGGATGAGATGATTGGATGGCATCACCGACTCAATGGACATGAATTTGAGTAAACTCTGGGAGTTGGTGATGGACAAGGCCTGGCTGCAGTCCATGGGGTTGCAAAGAGTCAGTCACGACTGAGCAACTGAACTGAACTGAAGAGTCAGCAATCTAGAGCTCACCGGCCAAACCTGGCCTGCTGCATGTATCCATAAAGTTTTATTGAAACATAGTCACAACTATTCACTTATATATTATCTATAGCTACTTTCATAGCACAGTGTCAGAGATGAATCGCTGTGAGAGAGACTGCACTGCATGTCAAGCTGAAAATATGCACTTTCTGATAAAACAAAGTTATCTTTGAAGACAGTTTAGTCTAGTGTCCAAAACTGACCTTTTAACTTAATTAGTAAGAAGTAATTTTTTGGTAAGTGGACCCTAGGATCTAAAAAGGAGGTAACTGTTATCCCTAAGAGAACTCATTATCCTTTAAAGTCATTAAGAATATCCTCAACTCTTTCAGAGGTATTTCCTTGTCTAAGGTCAGAAGGAAAACAGAGAGAGAATGTTACTGGTGAATGTACTGACTATTTATAACATAGTCAGTTCTTTATACTCATAATAGTCATACAGAGTTATCATGAAAACTAACCTGGCGAATAATGAAACAGTGTTCCTGTGGAAATACAGGGTTAGACACCTGGGATTCTCTGGTCACAGTATCTTCATCAACAAATCAATATAGAACCTTGTTTTACACGTTTTTCAGCTGAAAAACATCTTATTTAAAATATATTGCTGCTTTGTTAACATTTAACTTATGACCAAAGGGAACTTAAACTAAGCTTATTTAACATATGAATTTTCTCCAAAAGGCAAAGGACAGGCTTCTTGTACTTAGGATCACTGGCCAGCACTTAAGCACTAATTTAAATAGAAAATTAAGCAATAAAAAGCACAAAAAACTGGAAAACATGGCATGAAATAGACTGTTTAAAGGACATTGTTGGCAGTATGTGAAATAAGAGGGCAGTGTCACTTTCTTTGACCTCAGCTGGGACCACGTGATCAGGAGATCCATTTTACTGCTTTCCACATGTTGGCAAATGACAGCAAATGTATCACATGGATTGATTTGATACAAATAAATTATTTAAGGTAGGTAAATTTACAAATATGGAATCCATGAATAATAAAGACTTTCAACAGACCTGTGAAAGAGAAAGATATCATGCCCATTTGCCAGAAGAGGAAACTGAGGCACAGTACATTTAAATAACCTGATTAGAAAGTTATCCAGTTAACAAGTGGCTAAGATGATATTCAGACTTATCTCTCTGATTCTAAAGCTAAAGTCCCAAGAAAATTCAATTCAAACAGTAACTATTATAATCAATGCAAAAGGGCAAGTAATTTAAAATTAATTCATTATTATACTTCATATTTTTCTTCATTTGCCGTCTTGAACTGTTCAACAATATTCATGTGCATTACAAAGCAATAACAATTCCCTACACACACATCTTATGAAAATTTTAATATAACTAACACACACATATTTACAAAATATTTTAGCAAGTTATAACTTCCATAAGTCTCAGTGCCCACACTTATAAAAGGAAAATAGTAATTATATATCCAAGTGTTTGGGGAATAAATGAGATATTCAATACAAAACATTTAGTAGCATACCCGACATAAAGCATGTAATAACTGTTTGCCACAATTATTAGTAATATAATTCAGAGGTCTGGGACAATAAGAATTTTGCCACTGATCTGATGATTTTACCTCTGTTTAGAATAATTACATGGTCAAAGTTAGTCTAATAGATACAAGGCCTTTAACAATACAGAAGAGCTAGAGTCTATAGGTTTTGTATTTTAATTACTTGTTCCTGCTCAATCTTTTTTTCCATCCTGGAAGCCAGCTCTAGAGTCACATGTCAAAGAAAAGGACAAGCCACACATTCTTATCAAATTCTATTTACTCCATGAGATGATGTCAACACAACCATACTGACTTCCTCTGGCAGGCACCAACGAGAACCAGCTTTTCCTTTTCTTGTATCTACTAACTACATCTACTTTCTGCTATTTAACTCTGCTTTCTTGGTCTTTGGATTTCAGTCAGATTACAAGGATTTTTATAATCTAAAGAACTAAACTTTTCATTCAAATTTATATACAGTACAACATAAGATTCTTTTTTAAAAAGCAAAGTAGCTAATTTACAATGTTGTGCTAGTTTCTGATATTTTCTCCCAGTCCATAGGTTGTCTTTTCATTTTGTTTATGCTTTCCTTTGCTGTGCAAAAGCTTATATGGTTGATTAGGTCCCATTGTTTATTTTTGCTTTTGTTTCTATTGCTTTGGGAGACTGACCTAAGAAAATATTGCTATAATTTATGTCAGAAAGTATTTTTCCTAAGTTCTCTTTTGGGAGTTTTATGGTGGCACGTATTATATTTAAGTCTTTAATTTTGTGTATGGTGTGAGGGTGTACTCTAATTTCATAGATTAATAGAAGACTCTTTCAACAAAAACTGGATGACAGTTATTGGATGACAGTTATTGTATATAGCTGTTTTCACTCTTGTGAATGTGAATTTGACTCTATTTCACTTAAAGAATTAATCATTTATCAAATAAATACTATTTTTTCTTCAACAACCTTGAATCCTAGAGTAACTGTATGGAAGATAAGCAAACTCCAAAGTTCTGGTATGAGAAGAGCAAGCTCTTATTTGAGTATCGTCACACACTACTTAACAGTGGAATCAGCCTGGGATTTCATACTTTACCTAAGCATCCAGTAAAAGTGATGTTAAAAATCCAACCTCCTTATATATACATTATATATATATATATACACACATATACACATCACACACACACACATATACTCAACCATAAAAAGAACAAAATTTTGCCATATGCAACAAAATGGATGGACTTGGCATGCATTTTGCTAAGTGAAATGAGTAATACAGAGACAAACGCTGTATAATATCAGTTTTGTGTTGAATATAAAACAATACAATAAACTAGTTGATAAAACCAAAAAGAAGCAGACTAACTGGTATAGAGAACAAATCAGTGGTATCAATGAGGAGAGGGAAAGCCAGAGGAGAGGGGGGCAACATAGGGGTATGGGGTAATTTTAAAAGGGGTTTTATTGGATTATATAAAATCATGTGTATGAAATTTTTGAAAATTGTAAAGCATTATAGAATATAAAGAATCTTTCATTCAATAAAAAGGTTAAAAAAAAAAAAAAACCTCAACCTCTTAAAATCCAAACTGTAACCAAGAAGTCATGTGCTAAATTCAGTATTCTTTTTCTCAGCTTTATGCTTCTTTTCTGACATCTATTTCCACTACTATAAAAACTGAAAGATCCAAGTGTAAAAAAATCACGTAACCAACCAGCAAATGGCTGGGTAATTTACTTAACCCTCCTTGACTGCATTCAATCATATTTCAAGGAGGTCACCACTTTCCCCTCCTCTCTCACAAAACTGTGGTCCTATGAAAGACTGAAAACTACTCTGAGAATAAAAATATGACATGAAAATTTAAGGCTTTACCATCTTCAAGCAACTGCCCTATGAAAGTGAAAGTGAAGTCGCTCAGTCGTGTCTGACTCTTTGTGACCCCGTGGACTGTAGCCCAACAGGCTCCTCCATCCATGCGATTCTCCAGGCAAGAATACTGGAGTGGGTTGCCATTTCCTTCTCCAGGGGATCTTCCTGACCCAGGGATCGAACCCAGGTCCCCCACATTGCAGGCAGATGCTTTAACCTAAGCCCTATACAATGTACCAAATAATGGCTTCTAAACGGAATCATTTATATGCTGATTATCATCTATGCTTTATGCCTAAAAATTTTTTTAATTTTATTTTTAATCTTTTCACCACAAGGGGCTCTTAGTGGTGATTTTCTTCCTTCAGAGACCTCATGCTTTGAAAGATAATGGCTATCAATTACATTTATTTGTAATTCATCCATTTTTCCTATTTTAACTCAAAGTTATTTGTTACTAAAATTTGTTTTCTGAACAGTAAACAGCCATAAGAAGCAGTAATAAAAGAATTTTCAATTTACTTGTTCAATGAAATACTGATAATATAGAGTGCCTATGCACTCTCATTACAAGTAAATACATGGAAATCACACTGTATTATTTCATTCAATGGATATCTCTTGAGGATCCAGTACTAAGTAGGCAAACACTGGTCACCAAGGGTATTCGGTGAATAAGATGGAAACAGTCCCTATGTCTCATGAGGCAACTAATCTAGTCTAGACTTATCTTCCTCAAAATATATGGAATTCACATTTCACTAAGCTAAATTCACTGTAAAAATATAAAATATCTAATCAGTTAACATAAGTTAATAACTAAATAAATTGCATATGTTTATGGGAAATGATTAAATCAATCTCAGAATTAAGATGACCCAATACATTTATTTTCTTCAGTTGTCTCATTTTATTTACATAAGATCGAGAAAACAAGGTTAAAGCTGTATGTATTGTCTTTACTGACTACAAAAGAAGAACTCTCTTCCAGCTATTATTATTCATGGCCATTAAGGAAAGTACAAACAGGAAAAATAATGCATAAATTGTGAGTTTCAAAAATGATATAGTTTACCTTTTCACTTATGCAGGTCAAGAAGCAACAGTTAGAACCGGACATGAAACAATGGACTGATTACAAATTGGGAAATGAGTATGTCAAGACTGTATATTGTCATTCTGCTTATTTAACTTCTATGCAGAGTACATCATGCAAAATGCCAGGCTAAATGAAGCACAAGCTGGAATTAAGATTGCTGGGAGAAATATCAATAACCTCAGATATGCAGATGATACCACACTTATGGCAGAAAGTAAAGAACTAAAGAGTCTCTTGAAGAAAGTGAAAGAGGAGAGTGAAAAAGCTGGCTTAAAGCTCAACATTCAGAAAACTAAGATCACGGCATCTGGTCCCATCACTTCATGGGAAATAGATGGGAAAACAATGGAAACAGTAACAGACTTTATTTTCTTGGGCTCCAAAATCACTGCAGATGGTGATTGCAGCCATGAAATTAAAAGACGCTTGCTCCTTGGAAGAAAAGTTATGACCAACCTAGAAAGTATATTAAAAAGCAGAGATATTACTTTGCCAACAAAAGCCCATCTAGTCAAAATTATGATTTTTCCAATAGCCATGTATCGATGTTGAGAGTCTGACTATAAAGAAAGCTAAGTGCCAAAGAATTGCTGCTTTTGAACTGTGGTGTTGGAGAAGATTCTTGAGAGTCCCTTGGACTGCAAGGAGATACAATCAGGCAATCCTAAAGGAAATCAGGCCTGAATATTCATTAGAAGGACTTATGCTGAAGCTGAAACTCTAATACTTTGGTGACCCAATGCAAAAATCTGACTCACTGGAAAAGACCCTGATGCTGGGAAAGATTGAGGGCAGGAGGAAAAGGGCATGACAGAGGATGAGATGGTGGAATGGCATCACCGACTCAATGGACAGAAGTTGGAGCAACCTCCAGGAGCTGGTGATGGACAGGGAAGCCTGCCATGCTGCAGTCCATGGGGTCGCAAAGAGTCGGACATGACTCAGTGCCTGAACTGACTGGCTGATCTTTGTTAATCATTTAGCCAGTCAATTATCATTATCAGATAGTTAAAGCTACAACTGCCTGTCAGGTTTGTAAGTCTTCCCACAGAAAACAGAAAGGAAGTAGGAAATGGCATCTAAAAGAAGCTGAGGGAATTCCCTGGCAGCCCAGTGATTCAGAATCCACACTTCCACTGCAGGGAGCTTGGGCTTGATCCTTAGGCAGGGAATTAAAATCCCACATGCCATGCTTGTGGCCAAAAAATATAAATAAAATAAAAGAAGCTAAACAGACTCAGTCCAGCAAACCTTGGCTGCTCTTCCTCCCTCCATGTCTGTGACAAGGAGAATGCTTGGATACTCTCTTTTTTAGGTTCTTAATTGTGAAATTCTTAGAGAAGAAAAATAATTTATCTCATTTTACAAAATTAAAGTGAGACAGGAAGATACCAAAACAGTGCATTAAAACAGGCCATTTCTTGTTGATGTTCTTATTTACATGTAGGCATTTTTCTTTCCCCTTGGCTAAAAGGATTCCTTGTTCTCTTTCTTTATATTTTACTTACTGTATTTATTTACTTATTTTCCTGGTCAAAATTCACAAGGCATCAATGCAGGCTGGTTGTGAACACATCACCTGTTTGCCATGTTCAAGATAAGGCTGGAAGAGAATAGAAGACGGTAACACTATGCAAATTCTAACAATGGCAGACATTGCAGTGTTCTGTGAGGAGTAAATACTCATGAACGTTGGAAAGAGATATTATATTTCCACTCTAATTCACAAGGCATGGAATATGAGACATGATCTGATCACAGGATGAATAAATTATGGTATGTAGTAACACTTAAAACTACCAGAATGACCAAAAGGGACTTTTAAGATCACCTGGTACAAACCCTCCTGGTACAGATGCCGAGTTTGCTCATCTGTGTGACCCGGAGTATCTTAGTTCAACTTCTCTACAGTCACCACGGGCAGACTCACAATCTATGAGTCTCATAACTCCTAGGACTCTCTACTTAATAAACATACTTCCCTGCAGTACCATGAAGCCAAAAGACTTTATCACAGCTAAGCTAAAAAAAAAAAATCCACTGTTTCTGAAGTAAAGAATAGCATCCAAAAAACACATCTCTGCCCTAGAAGTAAAAGACATGAATTCTACTAACAGCAGGGCTGCTTAGCCACGTTGAGTAACATACGAGCTGCAGGGCAAAGTCTGAAGTGGTGCAATTAAATGATCAGAACCAAATTCTTAAATAACCTACAATAAACATGTTTAACTTTCCATTAAGATTCAGTGATGAAGATGGAGGCCACAGGGTTATGTTTGTAAGTTCAAATTTGTGCAATTCTTCAACAGAGAAGGGAGAAAATTTTCACCTCTCATTTTGCAAAGATGAAAGGAAGACAAGAGATATACAAAGGATTACATTAATACAAACCAGTTCTGGCTGATGTGCTCTAATTAACTGTTTTATGAAAAGAATATTCAAAGGATTGCCTTTCCATCTCTGAAAATGCATCCTTACCTTAACATTCTTTCCAGGGAACGAGTCCCCACAGAACCCTCAGTTAGGATGGTGTGACTGTCACTGCGCTTCATGGAAAAGATTGATCAGCAAGAATAATCTGTCCCCCACCCCTACGACCAAAATCACCAACTCCTGGGAGGAAAATTGATCCAAGTAACACCACAGCTACAATCCCCATTAAATTAAGAGAGCCTAGATTAAAGCTTCCTATTTTAAAACACACACACACAAATATATTTTATTGTGGCTTCTTGACTTCAGTGTTTGATAGGGAATAGGGAAGGAGACAATTCCAGTTCACTGAGCACAGGATGACACAAGGTTTATGAAAAAAGTCTAATAGTGAAGGTCAAGGGAAGGAAAATGTTAAAGAGTATTTGATGAGGTCACCAAAGAGGGCAGAGAAATGCATCTGTGAAATCAGTTTTCTCAACTTTCAATTATGTCCCAACACTTTGATTCTTATCACCCTGAATTTTTCCTCTTCCTTACAAAGTGCCGGTCACCATGTACTTCCTGATAGCTCCTCTGCCCTTGATTTTGCAGTTTGGAGGACTGGGTCCTCTCATCTCCTTATAAAACACTTTTTTCAAAGAAGCTTCCTCAACCATAGCTCCCATCAAATACTTCAACTGATGTAAAGCCTGTTTTTGATCTGTTCTCTTAACAATCTCATGCATTCCTGCCTTTCACCAACCACTTACGTGTTGCTGAGCAGATTTAACTCCAGTCTTCTTCTCACTTGAAATCTGATGCATCAACAGCCAAAGCTTGAGGACAAAGGGTTTCGATCGTTTCATATGTAGAACAGATTTTCCCTAGTCTGATTAGATCTCTGTGTTTAACCTACAGAAACAAACACTGAAGGCAGACTCTAACTTGGTGACACCAATGTTATTCAATCAGTAGACATCCCAGTGTTTGGAGCTGTCTTAGGGTCCAGGATGGAGAAGGAAATGGCAACCCACTCCAGTGTTCTTGCCTGGAGAATCCGGGGGACAGGGGAGCCTGGTGGGCTGCCGTCTATGGGGTCGCACAGAGTCGGACACGACTGAAGTGACTTAGCAGTAGGGTCCAGGAGAGGATGACAGCTCCTTCCCTCTTGGGAAGAATGAAACAAGACTCTGTTCTAAATTAAGAATCAGAAATTCTTAGTTTTCTAGCCTCTACTGTTAAAAAAAATCAATATTTTTCTACTATTATTACATGCTAAATAATGAATGTACACTATAGGCATCAAGCACCAACAGTTTTCTAGACATAGGGGAAAAAAAGCCCTAAGCAATCCATTGTATTTGAGGATATAACTACAAATGTGCCTTAAATTCAAAATGTTTTTCCCCTCCCTTTCAGAAAAATAGACACGATTAAGGATAAAATTTACAATAAGGTCATCAATCAATTAAAATAACTCACCAACCAATATATTTGAGCCTTTAGATGCTATCTTGTAAAAAAAAAAAAAAAAATCATTTACCTATAGATCTGCATAACATTTTTTCAAGAGGTAATGTAAGATGAGCACAATGCCTCAAGAAGGGGCCTAACACTTGTTCAACAAACACTGGAATGCTGCCCAAAGAGATGGGACACCATACAGGTTAAAAACATGGACCCAGGAGCTAAAATGCTCTGTTTCAAATCCCAGTTCTGTCTGACATATCTTTGGGAGATAATCCAAGTACCTACTTCACAAGGTTGTTAGGATACCTGGATTTGAGAGAATACATGTAAACCATTTACAATCATGCTGACATAGAGCAAGTAAAGATTGGCTATTATAATTTCTATTATTATTTTCAGTAAGCTACATTATTATATAATTATGATTCTGGACACTATAACTTATATTTATTATTTCATTTAAGGCCCTCAAATACCTGCAAACAGCTGACTCTGGATTCAAGTCCTTGATAGAACACACTGGAGCCTATAAGACTGGCCAGCGTTATCTGTCCCTGCTCACTTCCTCCCTGAGCACCATCCACGCATACCTGCCAGGGCCCCCAGGAAACCCAGGGCTGCCTCTAAGCTACACCTCCACCCGTGCTCCCTCTGCCGCAAATGCCACTCTGCTTCAAGTTCATGAAGGTCATCCTTGAGGGTTCACCTCAGAGATCCTCAGAAAATTAACACATACAGCCCATTAAGTAAGGCATTTAATCCCTGTCTCAATTCTAAATCAGGACACAATTTTTCACATGAACCTGCCAAGGGTCAGATAAATTTCCAAGGTTATTCAGTCTGCATTTCAAACTCACATCTGCTTTGCTGTGAGGTCTCTTGACTCCCTCTGAGCATAAGTCAGCCCTCCCTTCTTGGCAAGATCACCCTAGGTATTTGTATCTATCTTGCACTCTGCCCCTATACTAGAAATAATTTATTTCCCCACCTGCTCCCTTATTAGAATGAAAAGTGTTGGAAAATAGGAATCTAGTGCTCATTTATGGAATATTTTTGGATCCCTATTGTCAATAATATAGGAAATATTCAACAAATGTTTAGTGAACGGATTAAAACTCAATAAATAGCTGTGAACTAAATATTTTGCTCAAGACATACATCTGTTGTAGATCTGGGGTTTCATCCCAGGTATATATCACGCCTGCCCACGATCAGTAGGAAGTCTGGGACTGGACACCCTTTTGGTAGTGCTTCCACTGAGCCTTACAGAGCAATGAAATTAGCTAAACCATAGCATAAGGAACAACATATAAAAATTTCCTAAATTAGCCTGGCATTTGTGTTTAAATCTGCGTTTCCCCAAAAACATTATCTGCAGAAAGGGTGCAACTACACATTGGATAAAAGAGTCCTATAATCAAATATACTTGGGAAACTCTGGGTAAAACAGAATTCAGTTAAAACACAGTAAATGTTCTATAAAGAATTACCATGTTTCTCAGAGACTTTATCATGAAAATGTGCACTGCAGTCCTTCATCAAGGGGATATCGCAGTAGCCGTTTTTAAAAGGTACTGGCATTTGTTGATGTATGGCAAAACCAATACAGTATTGTAAAGTAAAAAAAAAAAAAATAGTTGGATGAGAATAAAACATCAGCACCTTGGTGGGTGTTCCCAGCTTGCCTCAGGCACCAAGACACAGAATGCAATTTGAAAGTAATAAACTTATCAGTCAGAAATACTTGGCATTGAGAGCAGCCAATATTTATAACAAGTTTAGGTTCCCATAGGAGAACCTAGAACACATTTAAGTTGATGGGGGAGGGGATTTCCACCCCCCTGTACACTGACATAAAATCTGAGCCTGTAGACCTGCTGCTGCTGCTAAGTCGCTTCAGTCGTGTCCGACTCTGTGCGACCCCATAGATGGCAGCCCACCAGGCTCCGCCGTCCCTGGGATTCTCCAGGCAAGAACACTGGAGTGGGTTATCATTGCCTTCTCCAATGCGTGAAAGTGAAAAGTGAAAGGGAAGTCACTCAGTCGTGTCCAACTCTCAGCGACCCCATGGACTGCAGTCTACCAGGCTCCTCCGTCCATGGGATTTTCCAGGCAAGAGTACTGGAGTGGGGTGCCATTGCCTTCTCCGCCTGTAGACCTAGAGCCTCCTAATTCTCAGTGTCATAAAGCATCGAAATCGGACGGGAGGGCCTAGAAAATTAAGCAATGTCCATCCTATCTCCCTGCAGTGAAGTAAATAACAATTTAGTTTGTTAATTGGTGGTAAAATTCGATTCAACAAGCCTTCTAGAAAGAGATATAGATGTCTTTGTATTTGTACAAAGCTTCTGTTTTCTATGCCTTTCTGTCCATCCATTCATCCATCCACCCATCGTCCATCCATGAGCCAAGCAATGAAGTACCCCCCCCCCCAAAAAAAAAACAGTCTGCCCTCATCCCATTATCTCCTTCCTTATACTTAGCCTGTGGCACCAGGGATGAGGAGAGCGAAAAAAAAAAAAGTATTGGCATTTTTCAACAAAAAAAACTCTCAACACCCTTTAATTGTTTACATGAAATATTGCAGAACAGAATGCAATCACCATTCAATACCAATGTACTCAATTTTCCCAAATGTTCTGGCTGCCATATCAATAACAACTCCACACAACTGAAACAGGCTATGTATTGAATCCTGGGGAAGCGCTTACACTTCAAAGAGCTGCTGCTGCTGCTGCTGCTAAGTCCTTCAGTCGTGTCTGACTCTGTGCGACCCCATAGACGGCAGCCCACCAGGCTCCGCCATCCCTGGGATTCTCCAGGCAAGAACACTGGAGTGGGTTGCCATTTCCTTCTCCAATGCATGAAAGTGAAAAGTGGAAGTGAAATCACTCAGTCGTGTCCAACTCTTAGCAACCCCATGGACTGCAGCCCACCAAGCTCTTCAGTCCATGAGATTTCCCAGGCAAGAGTACTGGAGTGGGTCGCCATTGCCCTCTCCTTCAAAGAGCTATGATCCCCTAAAAAGGGATTTTTAAATATCCCACCCAGGAAGCTAAAACCAACTCCCCTTTCCATGACAATCCTTCCTCTTCTTTTAGTCCAACTGGAATCAAAAACTATTGATTCAAACTGTCACCTCTGCTTACCCCTTAAGGCCCATAAAATGTAGGTTATAACAACAGCTCTGAGAGACAAAGTGAAAAAAGGAAAACAACTGTATTTAAGGGTTTTTTAATATCTAAATATAGCATTTTAAAATCTAAGAGCCAACTGTCAGTTTATACAAATAATGAACTATAAGACTAAACAATGCCCAGAATACTATGACTTGATGTTAACATAACAAATCAGATTACAAATGCCTTAGTCATCCCCGATTAGAAAGCAATGTATTAAGGTTATGCTTGAAGCCACAGGCTGAGAAATATGTGAAGCAGTAGACAACAGAAATACACACTCCCCAAAGGAAGAGATATCCTGTTATGTTTTTTCCCTTTGGTGTTCCAGACATGTCTGCAAATACATAAGGCAAAAGGAAAGGAGCTCTTCCCTCACTCCTAGTAGCCAGGCTTTTATCTCTAAAGTTTGGTTTGAAACAAAAAGCCCCTTTTTGTTTCAAAGGAGAGAAGGTATCCCACCCAGGAAACCATTCCAGAATGACTATTGCTTTTAATAATCTAAGAAAGTCAAGCAAACACCCAGAGAGTCAAGGAAAGAGCTTTAAAACTCTTGCGCAAGAGGAAAGTGATCCAACAGTAGAGAAGGGATGGAGTCGGGCCCGGGGTTATATTGCCTCATTTTGGGAGGAAGTAACAAGTGCTATATTCAGGAATGACATGCTACCTGTAAGCTGTGTCTGAATGACACCAACACCTCCAATGGTGGATGATGTCCACAGACATGAGACTCGGCACCAGGGCTTGCAAACAGCAGCAAAGTTCTCTGGAGCTCAGCCTGGAGCCAGCAGAGAGACAGAGAGAAATGAAGTCATCTCGGTGGCCTGCCCAGTGCAGCACTGCCTAAGACACGGAGGACTCCACAGCAGAGGGGTCAGGAGGACAATGGGAAGCTGTGTCAGTTAGTAACCAGAGGTCTCTCCCTCCCACTTCCTGAGTGCAGCAAGCCTCAAGCTCACATACAGCCTAGGGATCTAACACAACAAAAACAGAAGCCTGACGTCTCATTAACTTCACTCAGAGCCATGCAACCAGATTTTACAGGATTTATTAAAGATAAAGATATAATACAGCTTGCCCATCAATTTTATTTTTTAAAATGTACAGTTGCTACATAAACATTTCTATAATTCTCTTCCTAAGGAGAAGCCTCAGGTACTGTTTGTTTCTGAGAAAGAGGGAAAGATCTAGCCAATTACATTTGGAAGATTCTATAGGAATTTCAACTGAGGCCGCATTCTGGGTTTTGCTTCACTGAGAACAGTGGGATCTGGGGAAGTTATGCCTTACATAAGCACTGCCCTAAATATTTTCTACTTGTGTGAAGCAGACATGTTAATTTTTAAATTTTCTTTTAGATGGCCCAACTGCTAGGCCATATCATCACAACATAACTGCCGAGTCTAGTGCCTGTGGGCATCATTCACACACAGCTTGCAGATAGCAAGCTGCTCCTGAACCCCAACATTTTTATCCTCTTTTATCCTGAAGCACACGTTTCTAATATCTTCCCTTGAAGATGGCCAGTGATAGAGCTATATGTACCCCATGCCTGCTTATATGTCCAGATAGGCTCTGGAATCAGACATGTCTGTATTTGACCGCATATCTGCCACATCCTGCCTATATAACTCAACCTGCAGTAACTCATTTCACCATCTCAACTCCGAGTTTTCTTATCAGCAGAGACAATGACATTAGCTATCAGAGAGGGTTGTTGTGAGGATACAATGGAAAATGATATGAAGCTACAAGCACAGTGGTTAGCCTATCATCCATCTATGAAAAATGGTAGCTATTATTAGCAGTAGAACATCTAAGCCACTGAAGGAATATTCAGTTATTATCATAACTGCCTTCAACAGTGCTTTGATGGCCAGTAATGTGCTAAGCACCAAGCTTAATGTTAGGAATTGACTGAGCTTCTAAGGTAATTGCCTCTATTAAGTTTCTTGTGAGTTTCAAAATAACTTGCCTTTATCATATAAAGAACAGTAACAATCAGAGGCCAGACTAACAACCTCCAGAGCAGATATAACTATAGTATACAGAAATACATGTAAATTCAGATTTCAGACCAACCAAGATAAATGTCCCAGCCATCTCATAAGTAGTATCATTTTAGGCTATCATTTTAAAAGTAAGTACCATCATCATTTAAAGTGATTTACAACTAATAATGACTTTACTATATCGAGTTTTTAGAGTAGTTCTAGCTGGAATGTCAAATTCATAACATTATCTGTGGAAGATAATAATAAATAATGAGCAAAAAACATCCTTGACAACAAACAGAAATAATTCCTAGTCAGACATCAATTCTGAAGCATATGTTTGAAACTTTGGCCAATGAATTTAATTAGTGGTATGGCTGGTAAGCTGGTCTGTAGTATTCATCAATTTCCATCATGTAAACAAACACTCCACCATAACCCATTTCAAAGGAACAATCAGTACTCAAAAGCCAGTGCCAGTCAACAGCAGCACAGCTGCTGAAACAGTTCCGTTCAGTTCAGTTCTTCAGTCGCATCAGACTCTTGTGACAGAATAGACTGCAGCATCGCCAGGCTTCACTGTCCATCACCAACTCCCGGAGCTTGCTCAAATTCATGTCCATTGAGTTGTTGATGCCATCCAACCATCTCATCCTCTGTCGTCCCTTTCTCCTCCTGCCTTCAATCTTTCCCAGCATCAGGGGTTTTTTAAAATGAGTCAATTTTTCACATCAGGTGCCAAAGTATTGGAATTTCAGCTTCAGCATCAGTCCTTCCAATGAATATTCAGGCCTGATTTTCTTTAGGAATGACTGGTTTGATCTCCTTGCAGTCCATGGGACTTGTCAAGAGTCTCTTCCAACACCACAGTTCAAAAGCACCAATTCTTTGGAGCTTAGTTTTCTTTATAGTCCAACCCTAATATCCGTATATGACTCCTGGAAAAACCATAGCTTTGATTAGTTGGACCTTTGTCGGCAAAGTAATGTCTCTGCTTTTTAAAATGCTGTCTAGGACTGTCATAGCTTTTCCTCCAAGGAGCAAGCATCTTTTAATTCCATGGCCACAGTCACCATCTGCAGTGATTTTGGAGCCCAAGAAAATAAAGTCTATCACTGTTTCCAGTGTTTCCCCATCAATTTGCCATGAAGTGATGGGAACAGATGCCATAGTCTTAGTTTTCTGAATGTTGAATTTTAAGCCAACTTTTTCAATCTCCTCTTTCACTTTCACCAAGAGGCTCTTTAGTTCTTCTTCACATTCTGCCATAAGGGTGGTGTCATCTGCATATCTGAGGTTATTGATGTTTCCCCTGGCAATCTTGATTCCAGCTTACGCTTCATCCAGTCCAGCATTTCTCATGATGTACTCTGCATAGTCGTTGGAAAAGACTCTGATGCTGGGTAAGACTGAAGGCAAGAGGAGAAGAGGGTGACAGAGGATGAGATGGTTGGATGGCATCATCAACTCAATGAACATGCTGCTGCTGCTGCTGCTGCTAACTCGCTTCAGTCATGTCTGACTCTGTGTGACCCCATAGACTGCAGCCTACAAGGCTCCTCTGTCCCTGGGATTCTCCAGGCAAGAACTCTGGAGTGGGTTGCCATTTTCTTCTCCAATGCATGAAAGTGAAAACTGAAAGTGAAGTCATTCAGTTGTGTCCAACTCTTTGAGACCCCCTGGACTGCAGCCTACCAGGCTCTTCCGTGCATGGGATTTTCCAGGCAAGAGTACTGGAGTGGGTCACCACTGCCTTCTCCCAATGGACATGAGTCTGAGTAAACTCGGGGAGTTGGTGATGGACAGGGAAGCCTGGTGTGCTGCAGTCCATGGAGTCACAAAGAGTCAGACATCACTGAGCAACTGAACTGAATTCTGCATAGAAGTTAAATAAGCAGGGTGACAATATACACCCTTGACGTACTCCTTTCCCAATTTGGAACCAGTCTGTTGTTCCATGTTCAGTTCTAACTGTTACTTCTTGACATGCATACAGATTTCTCAGGAGGCAGATAAGGTGATCTGGTATTCCCATCTCGTGAAGAAATTTTCACAGTTTGTTGTGATCCACTCAGTCAAAGGCTTTGGTGTAGTCAATAAAGCAGAAGTAGACATTTTTGTGGAACTCTCTTGCTTTTTCGATGATCCAACAGAAGTTGGCAATTTGATCTCTGGTTCCTCTGCCTTTTCTAAATCTAGCTTCAACATCTGGAAGTTCTTGGTTCACATACTGTTGAAGCCTTGCTTGGAGAATTTTGAGCATTACTTTGCTAGCATGTAAGATGAGTACAATTGTGCAATAGTCTGAACATTCTTTGGCATTGCCTTTCTTTGGGATTGGAAAGAAAACTGACCTTTTCCAATCCTGTGGCCACTGCTGAGTTTTCCAAATTTGCTGGCACATTGAGTGCAGCACTTTCACAGCATCATCTTTTAGGATTTGAAATAGCTCAACTGGAATTCCATCACCACCATTAGCTTTGTTAGCAATCAGTTCAGTTCAGTTCAGTCGACAATAGTGTTTCCTAAGGCCCACTTGCCTTTGCATTCCAAGAAGTCTGGCTCTAGGTGAGTGATCATACCATCGTGGTTATCTGGGTCATAAAGATCTCTTTTGTACAGCTCTTCTGTGTATTCTTGCCACCTCTTCTTAATATCTTTTGTTTCTGTTAGGTCCGTACCATTTATGTTCCTTATTGTGCTCATCTTTGCATGAAATGTTCCCTTGGTATCTCTAATTTTCCTGAAGAGATCTGATACATTCAAAATGCTGACACACTCCACCTCAGTAGGGTTGTTTACAAGGGAAACAAGGAATTAGCCCAGAAGGAAAATGTAAATATAGATAAAAGATATACAGATTTTTCAGAAAAGTGACAGAAGCAATTTTGCAATGAGCTAGGCAATACTCAGGATGTTTCCCTTTTAACTGGAATCCTCCCTGAGAGCTGGTCCTCTCTCTGCAGAGGCGGTCACATATACCCCAGCCATGGATCAACTCCTTCACTGGCCCCACTATCCTCCCAAGATTCTTGCTGGACACAGCCTTTCCCTGGCTAACCTGGATTTCTCAGTTTCTCTTTATATTCATTTAATATCATTCACCAATAAATAATGTCTTTCTTCTCTAATTTTCCTAAGACATACCATCTTCTCGTCTCTCTTTTATTACTAAAACTATGCTAAAACTCCTCCAATCAACCATGGAGAGAGAGTTTTCCCATGAAGAGGAAGGAATTAGCTATCTGTTTAATTAATTTGCTTATCTGCTTTTTCATTTGGGAACAAAAGAACTCAGCTTTTAGGAATACCATTTGGAAGACTATAGAAAAACCAAAATAATCTTTGTCTTACTTCTGACTTTGAACTCTAGAGTACCACAAGACAACTTTACTGCAGGATCTTATGACTCACCAAATTCAAGGGTTTTTAAAAGTAGAGTCTATAAATGAAAATTAATTTAATGACATATTTCTGTTAATTCATGTTACACTTCAAACCTGCTTAATTGCTACAAGACAAGCTGTCGAATATGATAGACAAATTCTCTAATTTCTCTGTATATTAAAAAGACAAATTATAATATTTCTATGACTAAAACAAAAACAAATTCATTGCCAGGTGAGAGGGTTCTGTAGATGTGTGTTGGGGAGGAAAGCACAACAATGTAAATGTTCTTAATGTCACCGAACCTATAAATGACAAAGATGGAACGTTTTACACAATGTGTTTAACAATATTATGTGTACCAAATGCTATTTATGTGTACCACAACTCTGCAAAGTCCCTTAAAATTTAAAGAAAAAAATCTATTAAATAGAAATTCGGCCACTCTGCCCTTTAGAATTTCAAGTAAGAGAGTAAACAAGATTTTTTAAGAAAAATAAATAAAAATAACACCCTTTAATACAGCCTGCATTTCCTTTCAGACTTCAGACCTAAGGGCACTAGGTGCTGAGAAAAGATGCTTCTGCTCTGCTGGACAATAATGCTCCTTTTTTCCAAGGTCTTTTATAAGCATCACAGTTAACTTCTCAGGCTCATATGAAGGACTTATGGCTTAATTGGGAAAAAAGTCAAAAAGTCAAAACATACTGCATTCTTTGCCTCTCACTGGGTCAGGCAGGCCAGAGCAGTCCACTGCGGAATTCGGAATGGCAACTCTCCACCTGGAGCCACTGCTATCACATTCTGTATATTCAAAGTGGTAATCTTTCTGCAAATAATCACAAAGACAAGTCTTTGTTAGAGCCAGTTTTAATGGGACAACTGTGCTTTCTCAGTCACTCTCAAACCTGCCTGGAAGCCTCATTCCAAACTGTTCTCTCTGGTTGATCCTCATTCTTCCGAGACTCCATCCATATCATGCAGTTTTTTGATTTAAAAAAATGCCACAAATGAACTGACTTGCAAAACAGAAAAGGACTCACAGACTTAGAAAACAAACTTACAGTTGCCAGGGGCAGGGGTGGGAGGGAGGGACAGTTAGGAAGTTTGGGAAAGTCATGTGTACACTGCTACATTCAAAACAGATAACCAACAAGGACCTACTGTATAGCACATGGGACTCTACTCAATGTTATGTGCCAGCCTAGATGGGAGGGAGGTTTGTGGGAGAATGGATACATGTATATATATGGTTGGGTCCCTTCACTGTTCACCTGAAACTACCACAACATTGTTCATCGGCTATGTGTGTTTAGGTCGCTCAGTCTGACTCTTTGTGACCCCATGGGCTATAGTCCATCAGGTTCCTCTGTCCATGAAATTCTCCAGGCAAGAACATTGGAGTGAATATTTTCTTCTCCAGGGGATCTTCCCAACCCAGGGACTGAACCCAGATCTCCCACACTACAGGCAGATTCTTTACCATCTGAGCCACCAGGGTATACCCCAATAAAAATAAAAAGTTTAAAGTTTGAAAAAAAAAAATGTACCATACAAGGTGCTGAGGCTCTGAAGAGGAACATAACAGCCATACACTTAATGGTGTGGCCAGGGACCTGTAATCTCACACACCCAAAAGGCAACAGCACACGTCCCTATTTTTGCAGGCTTCTTGAAATCTGAATAATTGATAGATATGAATATATGAGCAAAATAACCCTAAGAAATTGAAGGCTGTCACTGTCCTAAGTTTTTCAAAGAAAGAAATAAGAGAATTGTTCCCACAGACCTAATTTTTCACTCTGTTTAAAATTTAGCAGAAGACATAATAATTAATCATCCAAATACTAATTGAAAGACTACCAAATTTTAAAGCAGCTCTTCCAGGCTCAATATATCCCCACCACAGCAGACTATATCCCCACCACAGCAGATTATATTCAATCACTGACTGTAAAATAGACTATTTACTACAGTCGCCAAGTAAGACCAACCCACTTGTCTCTGGCCCTTGGTTGCTCTGAACTCTGTCTTCACTCTGTCTTGACCACCCCTGCTCAGAGCACATCACTGAGACCTTGAGCTGATAGGATTGAGGAAAAAATGTAGCATTTCATTTCATTGCAGCATTTCAAGAAAGAGAGAAGCTACAAATCTAGCCCAAAATATTTTCAGCTCAATATTTTAGAAGTTGCTAGGTGGTTTCATCTACTCTGTTTATTAATAACAGGAGTGAATAGAAATATTGTCACATAATCATCAGAAAACTAGGTGTGGGAGGTAGGGAGGTTTGTGTGTGCATGCGTGTATGTGTGTGTGTGTGTGTGTGTGTGTGTACACAAAGAAAATACCAGTTAAGAGGCAGGTTCTGGAATCAGGTCTGAGTTTGAATTGACATCCTATTCTTCCACATACCATCAATGTGCTATACTGGACAAGCCACTTTTCCTCTCAAAGCATCTACTTTTTTCATTGGTAAAATTAGAATAATAGTATTTCCTATTTTGCATGGCCTTGCAGCAGTAAAATGTTAGCCAGGTTAAGCTACACTGAGTTAGCACTTATTAGTGGTAGAATTATTCTTCTTCTTAAAGGCAATGTGGGTACAGAGAATGATATGCAGGAAGGAACTAACCAGTGGTAATAAGGTAAGGCACAAACTACCTGCTTCTCTGTTTCCCCTGCTTCAATATCTGCACACTCTTAAAGATAAAATGAAAAGGGACTGAGAGTTAAAGAAGGTATAATCACTGAGCTGGGAGTCAAGGGTGCCGGGAGCCAGTGTGAGGAATCCCGCCCGTGACAAGGTCATGCGGTAGGAAGCCTGGCAAACGCAAGGCGTGTTCAGGTTTCAGGGGTTCCCCCTGGAATTTCCCGAGCATCCACCCCTCAAAGAATAAGAATCTGCCGGCCTTTGTACTCTGCTTTTCCACTCTTCTGATATTCTCTGGAAAAGTCAATTCAAGGCTTTAGTCTTCTGCATTTGAAAGGGATGTTTCAGGTAAACGCCCTCTGATAACTCTCTAGCTTGCCTAACAGGTTCCCTAGACCTCTTACATTGGAGAAGGAAATGGCAACCCACTCCAGTATTCTTGCCTGGAGAATCCCAGGGATGGGGGACCCTGGTGGGCTGCCGTCTGTGGGGTCGCACAGAGTCGGACACGACTGAAGTGACTTAGCAGCAGCAGACCTCTTACAGCTTGTGAATTGCTTACAGCCCCCAACCGTGAGAGGCACAAAGTTTATTCGTGAAGCGTTCCATATTTTTTAAAAAAATAAAAATAAAAGCATCTTAAAGAAACAGAGCCTTTTCTAAGGAGTTAAAAATTACATTGGTGAAGGTTTTCACTGTTGACTCAATGACTGCTGCCAGACCTCCATATTCTTTATCTTTTAGGCACCTGGGAGGATGTTAATCAATGTAAACGGGATATGGAAAAGGATAGATAGTAGTTTTGATGTTAGCAACACTAGACTTTTGAGTTAATTACTTTTCTTTGTTGTATATCACTGCACTCCCCTTGTGTCCTTGCTATGTAAGAATGTAACTTTATTTAGTGATTTCTGAGAGTGGCACCAGACTTTGGGAAGATCAAAACAAATAAGTCTTCTGGTTGACAAATCCTTATCAGGAAAAAGGTTGTAAAATGTTAATTGGCCCTTTTGGCTAGGAGACATGTAAATCACCTAAGACTTGTGTATACAATTAGGTATGCAGAGAAAAAAGCCTGGGTTTTGATAAGAGTCAGGGCTGCTGACGCCACATAATTTTGTATTGCCCATTGATCTCTATGTATAATCAAGGGTATAAAAGGAGATTCTAGACAATAGAGGAATGGAATCAGTCGCTGGACTGGTTTCCACCGTGTCTCCTCTTCCTATTTTAATTTCAGGCTGAATTCCCATCTGGAGCGGGCAGCTCATCATGTCTACTTACTTGCCCTGGCTTTTAAGTTCTGTGAGAGAGAGAGCCCAAGGCGGGGCACTTTCCAAGATTCCAATGGATGCCGGATGCCGGTGGCCCCATGTAGATGATGCAAACTTCTTGCCTGAAGTTTTATTAGTTTAGCTCGTAAACCAAGTTATTCAGCCTCTTTTCTCCACTTAATTTTCCTACTATACTATCTCTTTCTAATCTAATCTAATATTAATAAATAAATAAGTTTTCCTTGCCGACGTCGTCCACCCTTCAAATCACCCTGGATCCACTGGGGCTGGACCCCAGCACAAGGGCTTTATGCTGCATTCAGCAGACTCTCTCCCAGAAATAAGATTCATTATATCCTTCAACCAATCATCTCTAAATAGGATTTTTTTCAAATAGGATTTTTTTTTTTTACAAAGCTTGGTAACAGACAATTTGAGATTATGTTATTTGACAAGAATCTGGATTTCTAATATGTTTTACTGCCAATTAAGAGCAAATCTACACATGTTTAAAAAATCAATAAAAGCCTACAAATAGGAAAGGCTTTCCAGAAGGAAAGATAAGAGGAAGGAGGGAAAAAGGGAAGAAAGAAGAGAGAGAGGGAGGGAGGAAAACACAATGAGGTTCACTAAATTTGACAGCATACAAATGTTAAACACTATTCATCAAAAGTCATCCTAAACAAAAGCAAAAAGTAAACAACAAAAGGAACTGCTGGAGAAACATACAGCAAAGGTTAATTAACTTAAGAATACCAGGTTTCTGAGTTCTGCAAATGAATGGTGGTGATGGGTGTACAACAATATGAATGTACTCAATGCCTCTGAACTGTACACTTAAAATTATTAAGGTGCTAAATTTGATTTATATATATTTCACCATAATCTTTAAAGTATAAAATACTGGGTTTCTAAAAATCAGTAAGGAAAAGGACAAATAACTATTGGAAATGTGGTCAAAGAACACAAGCAATTCATTAAAGAACAATACAAATAGCTAAGTATATACAATGCAGGAGACCTGGGTTTGATCCCTGTGTTGGGAAGATCCCCTGGAGAAGGGAATGGCAACCCACTTCAGTATTCTTGCCTGGAGAGTTCCACAGACAGGGAAGCCTGGAGGGCTACAGCCTATGGGGTCACAAAGAACTGGACACCACTGAGCAACTAACAAAAAATATATATTCAAAATAAGTTGAACACTGCCAAAGAAATACAAATAATGATTTTCATCAAGTCAACATGACATTTAAATTTATTTTAAAACTCTCTGATGTAACAGTGCTGTGAAATGAGCACTCATGTGCTTCCAAAGAGAGAAGGAAGTAGTATAGGATTTCTGGGGAGAGCCACTCATTCTGTACCAAGAGCTTTAATGTGTTTTAAAAAATTTGACTCCAAAATTCCAGTTTAGCATCTTATCTAAGGTGGGGGGAGTGTTTCATGTGTTCAGTGATTTGTGTACAAATAGCTCATGAAAACTTTCCTATAGGTTGAGGGAGCATAGTTAAGAGTTTATTATAGAATCTCACATGCACTTTATCTGGAAATTTTCACACATATTTATGTCATTAAATACTCATAATAATTATGTGGATTAGGAAAGACAGTTAACATTATTCCCATTACTCAACTAAAACTCAGAGGTGACTTACTCATACATACCCACCTAGTAAGCAACATAGCTGAGAGCAAAACTCAAGCCTTCCATTTATTTACTAGTGTTTTCAGTTTATATAATGCAATTGTGCTTAAAATAGAAGGCTAGTTTTAAAATAGAAGTGGTTAAAGTTTTGAATATAAGAGTCTGATAGTTACAAGTCTAATAAGAATCATAAGGATGTCTCACACTCAGAATACAAGAGGACACAGGTAAGCAGAAACCATTTGATTCTCCCTCTATTTCTATATTAGTTTTCTGCAGATGCTACCAAAAATTACCATACACATAAGCCACTTGAGACAACAGAACTTTATCCTTTCACAGTTCTGGAGGCAAAAAATCCAAACTTGGTATCACTGGGCCAAAATCAAAACGTCAGCCAGGCTGCGCTTCCTCTGGAGGTTCTGGGGAGAATGCTCTCCATGCCTCTTCCGGTTCCTAGTGGCTGCTGCCATTCATTGGTTTGTGGCTGAACCACTCCAGTCTCTACCTCTGTGGTCACACTGCCTTCTCCTCTTCTGTCTGATCTCCTTTTTATCTCATTCTGATAAGACTCTTGTGATTGCATTTAGGGTCCACTGAGATCACTAAAAAAAAAAAATCCCCCATCTCAAGATCCATAACCTAGTCACATCTTCAACCTTTTTATCCACAAAAGATAATAACTCATAGGTTCCAGGGGAGAGGATATGAATATCTTTGAAGAGGAAGGCATTATTCAGCCTACCACGGCCCACCCTCTGGTTTCAAAATTTCACGTCCTTCCCACATGCAACATACACTCACCATATACCAACATTCCCTAAAAAGTCTCAACCCATTACAGTATCAATTCAAAGGCCAAAACCTCATTTACATATCATCAGCTCAAAGGTCCCAAATCTAATCATTTAAATCAAGTATCAAGGAGACACTGGTTATGATCTATAAGGGGGCAAGATTCCTCTCCATCTGCGGACCTATGTTACCTGCTTCCAAAGTACAATGGTTTTTGACATTAACAACAGTTATGACATTCCCACTCAGAACAAGATAAAGTGGAAGAAAGGGAAGGATGATGTCAACCATCTCAAGACATTTCAAAATTCAGTAGGGCAAATTTCATAACATTTCAAGGTCTGGGAATAATCCACTATAGTTTGTGGCTCCAGTCTCTGGGCCCAAGACTCTACCCTCAGAGTCATTCTTCTGAATTTTTTTTTTAAATAAAAACATATTTGCAGTTGAATAGTTTTACTGGACTTCTTCTTGCATGTAAAGTTTTGGGAATCCAACAGCCCTCCTCCATTTCATCCATCTCCATCGTTTTCTTGATGTTGGCAGTATTTCCCCTTTTATCAAAAAGTTTGTGGGTCTCCTGTGCATCTCATGCCATGAGACAGAAGATCTTCCTAAAATCTTTCCTGGATAATCCCATCTCTGTTCCTGGTTACTGCTAAGACAGTTGAGATCTATGAATCACACACCTAATTTCTTTGACACTAGCAAAAGATTTTCCAGCCACACTCTGGGCCTTGTCTCCACAGCATACTTTCCTAACAGTGAATCTCCAAATTTAGCATCTTTTCCAATTTGCACAGGCTGAGAATTTTCCAAGTAATCAAGTCTGGATTTCTTTTAAACAATTCTCCCTTCAATTTCTCTTTCCTCTAACATTTTATTGTAAGCTGCGAAACTTTGCTCAGAAATCTCCCCTGTTGATATTCAAATTCATCACTTACAAGTGTTACTTACCTTCCACACAACAGGATGAAGTTGTTAAACTTCCTGCCACTATATAACAAAAGTCACCTGTCCTCCAATTTCCAACGATGTGTTCCTCGTGTTCTTTTTAGCCTTAATCAGTAGCACATTTAAAATTTCTACCAACATTCTGCTAAGGACAATTTAATGTTCACTTTTACTACTGTGTTTCTCACTTCTTCCTGAATCATCACTGGAAGAATCTTTAACATTCATATTTTTGTCAACAGTCTGTTCTAGGCAATCTAGGTTTTTTCTATCATGTACTTTAAATTCTTCCAGCTTCTGTTCATTACCCAATTCTAAAGCCACCTGCTCATTTTTAGTTATGTGTTACAGCAACTCCCCAGTTTCAGGTAGTAAAATCTGTATTAGTTTTCCTTTGACTGCTGTAACAAATTACCAAAAATTTATCAGCTTAAAGCAACAGAAATTTGTTCTCTTACAATTCTGGAGGCCAGAAGTCCAAAGCCAGCATCACTGAAGTGCACCCGGGCCACATTCCCTCTGGAGGCCCTAAGGCAAAATCCATTCCTTGCTCCTTCCAGTTTCTGGTGTCTGCAGCTTAACTGGCTTGCAGCTGCCATCACACCAGTCTCTGCCTCTGTGGACACACTGCCTTCTTCTTCCTCCCCGTTGTGACTGCACTTAAGACCCATTCAGATAACCATCTTCATCTCAAGATTCTTATTCACATCTTCACAGTTTTTAAGCCTTTTTCTCCCCCTGTCATATAAGGAAACATACACAGATTCCAGGGATTAGGACATAGGCACCTTTCTTTGGTAGGAGGAGTAATATTCAGCCTACCATAATCTCCTACTGCAGAATAGCCTAGACCAGCCATGCAGTTGCATAATGGTTTTCCTGCTTCTCTTGTTCGCAGTTATTTGTATTAGGAAGTATTTCTTTCTCATCTGCATATCCCACTGTATGGATCCTGGCCCGCATATGTAATTTGTTATCCTTCTTGCAAAATAATGATGCTGAAAAGTATGGCATGAATTTCAAATGAAGCAAGACCTCTGAATAAAATAGGTAAGCTCAAGAAAACTCTGTCACCTTGGCCTCTGTGCTATTCAGGTTGCCAGTTATGAGCAGTAAGTACACAGAAAAGGTATGTTGTGTTTTCTGGATGTAGTGGTAGATGTCATATGCCAATTAATCTTCCCATGATTCTTTATTCTACCTGCCTTCTCTAGAATACCCTTGAAATCTAAAGAGGCACAGCTATTGTTAAGTTACAAAATTCTTAGCACTCCAGCAGGAAACTATAATGTGTTTATTTATAATTTAAAAACACTGAAATGCAAACCTACTTCATGCAGAGGGCAGCACTTAGGGTCAGAAATTTAGACTGCAGCCCCTACCTGATGGGTTTTATTTTTTAAATTATTTAATAGGCTATTTCATCTAGGCCAGTAATAATTTTTTAAATCTACTTCTGAAGTCAACCCTTAAACCCACAGCAGAGATCTAAGAAATAGTGTGATGCAGTAAAATCACTCAAGATACAATATACACTCCCCAAATATTTTGAACGGTATTCAAGGTACTGAATAAAGAGAGCTACAGCACATTCATTTTCAGATTTATAGATAATACCTCATAACTCTGACCACAGACCTAAATAGATATTGAGCCATTTATCCCTTGGAAATGGGAATTTGGGGGGTATCAAAGAGAAATTAAAAGAAAATGTAAAATTTTTCTAGTATAAATATAAAATTAATATGTCAAATATTTTATTTAAGTCATTAACTAACAAGTCAATCCAGAAATAAGCCATTGTCACCAGTTCAAAGGAGAACTCAAAAGAACACATATCAACTGCCAACGAGGAAAGTGAAATGAACTAAGAGATGCAGAACTGGGAAATATCCTAAGGGCAATAATCAATTACATTCCAAAAAATAAAATGGATTTTCATTTCTATGGACAGGAATCATTTGTATTCTTGTCAATTTCCTACATCTAACAGTACTGCAAAATAGTTCAAAGTCAGGGAACGATGCAAACTTCTACAGAAACTGATCATTCAGAAAGGTGCTCTAAATAGGTCAGTCATCTTTTCTGCCTATTTCAACATGTTTCACAATTTTCCTGACAAGAAGAAAAGTTCCTGTCAATTTTTGCAATATTACAGGGCTCCTGACACTTTATCACCATACGTAATGATGTGAGTCAGAGCACACTCTAAACAGCAGAACATCCGCTCACAAGCCACACTCTAAATTATAAACTGGAGGAAGGGCTTGTCGTGACCCCACTCAGGGGATGGCAGTTATTTAGACAAGTCTGCAAATCACAAAACACTGGGGAATGAAAACACTGCCTCAAATAACAAAATGATGGGACACTCTGAAAATCCAACATTGTAAATATATGGAAACCAAGGAAACAACCCAAAAAGAAATAGAGCATGGAATTACTCCTGATGAGAGTGGATGAAAAATTGTGGCTCACCATCTGCAAAAACAAAGTCACCAGCTACTGCAGACACTGACCTTCAATATCTCTGAAAGGAGTTCAGAATGGAGATCAGAAATGAGGCACTCTGTGCTCTGGGAGAAAAAAAAACCGGAAGAACAGGCCTGCAGATACACATTTTTAGGAGAAGATTTTATGAGTCTAATTTCCTGCATCTTCTCATATCTAGAAAAGCACTAAAATCATTACTAGCAGCCACCTTTTCTCAAAATGTGTTCTTAACTGCATGTACCCTCTTCATCAAAATCACATACATCCTGCCCTTTTCTCTTACTCCTTAGGAGCAGTCCCTCAGAGCTCTCTCTGAGAGGCTCTCTCCCAGGGTATAGCCTTTATTCTGCCCCAAACAAAACTTAACTCATAACCTTCATGTTGTGCATTTTATTTTTTCAGTAGACATCAGCAAATGCTTATAAGATTATTCCTCAATACAAATCATGATCACACACACGCACACATTCACTCACAAATCAAGTATAGGCACAAACTCCCAAATTGTGCTTTCTTACACCTAAACAGAAAATGTCAGGATACACCCAAATAAATATTAGCTACTTAAAGTAGCCCCTACAAAAGACTGTTTGTTTCCTTGACCAGTCATCAGTCAGCCTCCTCTGAACTCTCTTCCCAATGAAGCCTTGACCTCTGGGCTTCTGTGTTCAGCTCTGCATCACCCAGTTTTATCAAGAATCCTGTCAAGTCAGTTTAGATAGAATCCCCCTTTACCCTTGATGTTTCCTCTTAGTAATTTTCCATCCACTGACCCTCACCTTGCTCCTTGGATATAAATCCCCACTTGCTTATGCTATATTTGAGCCTGAGGTTTCTTAAACCCCATTGCAATAGTTCTTGAATAAAATCTGTTTTTACCATTTTAACTACTGACCACTGGCTTTCTCTGACACCCTTAATGCCAAAGTCATTTATATTATTACAAAAGCCTTATAGTTCTCACAGAAAATCTGGGGTATCATCTCTCAATTATGATGACAGTTGCTATAGTTTAACTACACATAGGCTAGACAATGTTTTGAATATATCTCACATATGAAAATAATATGCATATGTGTATATATGTTCTTGACATTATATTGACAATAGTGAAAGTCGCTCAGTTGTGTCTCTTTGCAACCCAGTGGACCGTACAGTCCATGGAATTCTCCAGGCCAGAATACTGAAGAGGGTAGCCTTTCCCTTCTCCAGGGGATCTTCCCAACCCAGCGATCGTTCAAACCCAGGTCTCCCGCATTGTAGGTGGATTCTTTACCAGCTGAGCCACAAGAGAAGCCCATATTGACAATAAATACAGAGTATTTATATATTGACATTAACATGTATCATTTATCATGCTTTATACCTATGTTAGGGCTTCCCAGGTGGCTCAGTGGGTAAAGGATCCACCTGCAAAGCAACAGATGCAGGTTCAATTCCTGGGTCAGGAAGATCCCCAGGAGGAGGGCATAACAACCCACTCCATTAATCTTGCCTGGAGAATCTCATAAACAGAGGAGCCTAGTGGATTATGGTCCACAGGGTCACAAAGAGTTGGACATGACTGAAGTGACTGAGCACACAAACCTATATTAATATATTTCATTTTCATATTTGAACATCAATTTATATCATTCTGGCTCAACTGGTAAAGAATCTGCCAGCAATGCAGGCTACCTGGGTTTGACCCCTGGGTTAGGAAGATCCCCTGGAGAAGGGAAAGGCTACCCACTCCAGTATTCTGGCCTGGAGAATTCCATGCATCCATGGGGTCGCAAAGATTCGGACAAGACTGATCGATTTTCACTTGATCACTTACTACATGACACTTTAGTTATTAAGTAAGTACTATGGCCTAAATGCCATGGGGGAGATTTAAAATAAATATAGCACATAGTCCCTGTACTCAATAAGTTTATGTTTTTGTTGGAGCACCAAGACGGACACACACACGCACACACCCTACATAATTTTATAAGAAAGCAGAAAGATCTAGGTTTCCATGATGGACAGTGGCATTACAAGACAATGGACAAGTTAAAACTGTATAAGGTTAAAAAAAAATTACCAATAAAAATCTCTCAACTCTACCATAAAATAAAACAGGTACCACTTTCAATAAAGTCAAAACAGCCAATTTTTCTTTAGGCCCTTATCAGTTATCCATTTCTTAGCAATCAAATGGCTTGCATTTTAGGGATCATTTTCTAGAAAAATAGGGTAATATGCATGATGTGACCTCATTATATCATGACTTCAGAGTCAGAAGAAATTTCTGTGATCTTGAACCACCTGAAAAGGCTTTGAGGAGAAAGCCCTGGAAGACAGGTGGGGTTTGTAACTGCTCTAGTGCCTATCAGTTCCTTCATAACTAGCAAGTCTAATAGGGTGTGATAAACAGTGAGGCCAAGTCTGAAGATAATATGCCTAAAGACTTGCAGTGAAATACATTAGCCTAAGACAGGTGAGTAAGTGAACTAAGGAAAGAACAAACGAACCAACAAAATGAACCAATGAGATGTACTCATGTCAGTGACTCTCCTATGAGCAAATCAGTTCCCTGATGCTCCCTGCCTCCCCTCTGCAGTCAATTCAGAGTTGACCACAGTTAATTTTAATGATCCAGTAGATGAGGACATATTCGAGTTTATAGAGTCAAAAGCAATAGAGACAGAAGAAGAAAAAGTGCTGATATCTAAGAGAACATACACAGAGGGAAGAGACCAAAAAGAGCAAACTTAATTCATTTTCTTCAAATGAGGCTCCTTCTCTTTGAGTATTTTTATGTGAAATGCTGACAACAGCATAGTCTTGTATTTGATGAGACTGCAACTCCTGTTGGAGCAAGGCCCTCAAATTTAAGTCTCAGCAAAGTGTGTGACACCCTATTTGAGAGAGCGAGACAACAGGAAGGAAAAAGAGAAACCATGAGACTGTAGTGCTCAGCACGAACATTCCAACTCCAGTTCCCATGGGTGAGGGCATACATCCTACTACGTGGAAGGTCAAAAACAGGAGGATACTCAGTGCAGACACACGTGACATAATAAAAACTTCCTTAGCCTACATGATCAAGTACATGAGCACACAGCATTGTGCATAAACATTCATACCCAGATTTTTTTATAGAAGGAACATGAAGTTAGTTACCATGGGAACCCAAGGCTAAGTAAAGCAATATGTATCTGATCTATTTATGACACATCCTCTTCTCTACATTTGCAGACATGATGGCTTTTAGAAACTATTTTGAAAATGTTCATGTTTTGAACCTGAGTTCAATATCTGTCTTTGTAAACAAGGTCTTATAGGTACTCAACTTATTTTGTCATTCAATAAATATTCACTGCACGTCTCCCCCATGACACTGTGGAGATGCTGCGGATACCACGAGAAATGAAGCAGCCAAGTCCCTGCTCTCACGGGACTTACACTTTAGTATGAACAGAAGTGCCCAGGTCGATGGACATCTAGGTTGCTTCCATGTCTCAGCTGTTGTAAATAGTGCTGTAGTGAAAACTGGGGTGCAGGTATCTTTTTGAATTATGGTTTTCTTCAGATAAATGTCCAGCAATGGGACTGCTGGAGCAAATGACAGCTTTTTTTTTTTTTTTTTAGTTTTTTAAGGACAAAGAAGCAAACCTAAATGTTCACTGATGGAGAAATGGATAAAGAAGATGTGGTACATACATACAATGGAATATTACTCAGCTATAAAAAAGGACAAAATAATGTCATTTGTAGCAACATGAATGGACCTAGGGATTGTCATACAGAGTGAAGTAAGTCAGACAGAGAAAAACAAACATAGTATGATATTGCTTAAATAAGTTATCTTTTTTAAAATGGTACGATGAATCTATTCACAAAGAGAGTCACAGACGTAGAGAACAAACCTATGGTCACCAACGGGGAAAAGGAGGAGGGATAAATTGGGAGATTGAGATAGCCTTATATTTACACACTGCTATATATAAATCAGATAACTACTAAGGACCTACTATAAAGCACAGGGAACTCTACTCACTACTTCATAATGACCTATATAGGAATAGGATCGAAAAAAGAGTGGAGAGATATATATATATATTATATATATATAATATATATATATGTATATGGCTGATTCACTTTGCTGTACAGCAGAAACTAACATAACATTGTAAATAAACTATACTCCAATAAAAATTTTTTTAAAAAGAAGTGCCCAGTGTTTCTTGGCAGGATCCAGCTCAGACCATTTTCTTTCTCTGGCTCTCGGTCCAAACTGATAAAGATATACAATGGGCTAGCCCTTGTCTCCCCTCTGTCTGTGCCAAACCTAAGACCACAAGCAACTCAGGTGCGTCCTAAGTTATGCTTGTAGTCTTACATCCCATTTCTTATATTTTCACTGTTCCAGGTAAAGGGGAACCAGCCATCTCCTGCACTGACATGGAACATCAGGAAAAGTTGCAAAGAACATTCTAAAACAAGTTTGGAAAAAGTGACAGATTTTATTTTCTTGGGCTCCAAGATCACTGAGGATGGTAACTGCAGCCATGAAATTAAAAGACGCTTACTCCTTGGAAGAAAAGCTATGACAAACCTAGACAGCAGACACATTACTTGGCTGACAAAGGTCTGTATTGTCAAAACTACGGTTTTTCCAGTAGTCATGTATGGACGTGAGAGTTGGACCATAAAGGAGGCTGAGCACCAGGCTGGTGCTTTTGAACTGTGGTGTTGGAGAAGAGTCTTGAGAGTCCCTTGGACTGTAAGGAGATCAAACTAGTCAATCCTAAAGGAAATCAACCCTGAATATTCATTGGAAAGACTGATGCTGAAGCTGAAGTTCCAGTACTTTGGCCACCTGATGCGAAGAACTGACTCTTTAGAAAAGATCCTGATGCTGGGAAAGATTGAAGGCTAAAGAAGGGGACAACAGAGGATGAGACAGTTGGATGGCATCACCAAGTCAATGGACATGAGTTTGGACAAACTCCAGGAGACAGTGATGGACAAGGAAGCCTGGTGTGCTGAAGTCCATGAGGTCACAAAGAGTCGGACATGACTGAGGGACTGAACAACAATACAACAAAACAAGTCTACCCAAAAAGAAATGAAGGAAAATGTCAATGTTCTTAAGACTGCAGCCAGATAATCTCTATTATCAATGTTAGGTATATTAGTTAAAAAAAAAAAAACTTCATAGAAAATGCTGAGAAAAATGTTATGTCCTTGAACTACAGGTCTTTAAACACATGCCATTATTATTTTACCATCTAATTATATTTAAACTTGGTGAATTATCCCTATTCCCCAAAACCTGTAAAAAATGGAGATTCTCAAAAAAGTAGAGAGAAAAGGAATAAAAGTAATATAAATGACAAAAATAAAGAGACTAGAAGTGAAAAGCACAATGCAGGTGTCAATAATTTGTTTGGAAGACAGGACACCTAGGTGAACTCTAGCAGATTTATCAAAGCAAAACAGCTAAGGACTGCATGTCCAGACAATAACAAGAGGAAAGCTGACATGAGCCACAGAAAGACTTAGAATTGAAGGCACCAAACATCTCAAAGCAAACAAAGCTGACAACAGAAAGGTTGAAAATCTGCTTTAAAATGTAGACTCTTCCATTCCCTTTCAATCACAAGAGAAAAAAATTATTGCTCCAGAAAAGTTGAACTAGAAAGGTTACAGATTCAGGGTCATCAAGTGTAGCAGATTGAAGAAAAGGCAGTTTATCAAAAATAAGGGACTGTGTGCACACCTGCATACTGAATGACAAGACCCACCGCAAAACCCTCCCACTGAAACACAAGCCCAGCACCACTGTCCTTCCACCTGAACCGCCTCCCCCAAACTAGTAGCCACATTTCTCCTTCCTGAAAGATGCCCTCGATGGATGGTATGCCTCACATTAGGAAGCTTACCCCTGCATTTCAACTGATTTTCACATCTGCTTATCCTAGAAATGAGACTTGCTGGAACCTAACTTTTATCCACAATATCATTATTGTTATTCATAAAAACACTAATGACATTTGCAAAATCCTATAAGTGCTCCTGATATGCAGATGACACCACCCTTATGGCAGAAAGTGAAGAGGAACTAAAAAGCCTCTTGATGAAAGTGAAAGAGGAGAGTGAAAAAGTTGGCTTAGGCTCAACATTCAGAAAACGAAGATCATGGCATCTGGTCCCATCACTTCATGGGAAATAGATGGGGAAACAGTGGAAACAGTGGCAGACTTTATTTTTGGGGGCTCCAAAATCACTGCAGATAGTGATTGCAGCCATGAAATTAAAAGATGCTTACTCCTTGGAAGGAAAGTTATGACCAACCTAGACAGCATATTTCCAGTGTTCTTGCCTGGAGCATCCCAGGGACGGCGGTGCCTGGTGGGCTGCCATCTATGGGGTCGCACAGAGTCGGACATGACTGAAGCGACTTAGCAGCAGTAGCAGTAGCAGCAGACAGCATATTGAAAAGCAGAGATATTACTTTGCCAACAAAGGTCCGTCTAGTCAAGGCTATGGTTTTCCAAGTGGTCATGTATGGATGTGAGAGTTGGACTGTGAAGAAAGCTGAGCGCCAAAGAACTGATGCTTTTGAACCATGGTGTTGGAGAAGACTCTTGAGAGTCTCTTGGACCGCAAGGCGATCCAACCAGTCCATCCTAAAGGAGATCAGTCCTGGGGAGGACTGATGCTGAAGCTGAAACTCCAATACTTTGGCCACCTCATGTGAACAGTTGACTCATTGGAAAAGACCCTGATGCTCGGAGGGATTGGGGACAGGAGGATAAGGGGATGACAGAGGATGAGATGGTTGGATGGCATCACCGACTCAATGGACATGAGTTTGGTGAACTTCAGGAGTTGGTAATGGACAGGGAGGCCTGGCATGCTGTGATTCATGTGGTTGCAAAGAGTCAGACACGACTGAACGACTGAACGGAACTGACTGATAAGTGTTACAAAATAATTTTCATTACATTATCCTACTTGAGTTAGTCTGAAGCACAACTCTCCATAGTAGGCAAGTGTCCTGTCTCCATCCTCACGGCCAATGTCAAATTTCAATCACCATCTTCTGCCATCTGAATGACTACCAACAACCTAACTGGCCTCCTGCTTCTGCTGCAGCCAGTTCTCATTATGTCATCCCTGCTCAAAATCATGCAACAACTTCAAATTAGCCAGAGGACAAAGTCCATAATCTTAGCATAGCTTGAAAAGCCTTTCTTGATTCATGTTCTCTCTGCTTCCCCAAGTTCTCTTTCTCAATCTTCTGCATATGTGAAACACTGAAACACAGAATAAAATATACTATGTTCTTCCTTCCCTCCATGCCCTAAACATGACTTATTCTCAGCGTGGAAGGCTTGCTCTTTGCCCAGACCCTGTAACAGCATAAAGGAATCTCCATAATCACAAAGCATTGTGTAGCAGGTTCTCCTTCAGGCCATACCTAACACTGGCAGGACCAGGACAACAGTATAAACTGGAATGTCCTTCATCCTCTACACTCACCACACACCTTGAACAGCCTCCTCATATACAAGTGGTGACACCAACCAGCACATTCAAGCTCTGTCAATGCCCCTCCCACAATAACACCGTCTACAGTCAGGAGTATGGACCTGAAAAAAGCCACTGAACACCCTGGAAGCAGACCTGGGACTTGTAAGCATGCAATTGCAAAGTCATGTTAGCCAGAGTATTGTATAAAAGGGCAGGGAAAGAAGGAAATGTGACATCTAGGTGGGCACATCTCCTTAGCACATAGATTACAAGGCAGGTGGGGGAACACAGCCACAGGAAGCCAAGAGGGGGGCCCTCTGCAGCAGAAACAAGGTAGGGGCCCCTCTCGTCTTGTCTAAAGGTTGATACTGATCTCTCTTATGGGCTTCCCTGGTGGCTCAGATGGTAAAGAATCTGCCTGCAATGTGGGAGACCTGGGTTCGATCCCTGGGTTGGGAAGATCCCTGGAGAAGTGAACAGCTACCCACTCCAGTATTCTAGCCTGGAGAATTCTATGGACAGAAAAGCTGGACAGGCTACAGTCCATGGGGTCACAAAGACCTGGACACAGATCTCTGTTTACATAACAAGATCCAAAGAAAAGAGCAGCAGGAAAGACAGCTACTATTTCAATAGACAGAATTTCCAGGGACGGCAGGAAAATTGGTCTACAACTTGAAGGGTTCTTGGGTAGAGGTAATTTTTTCTTCTTTTTTTTTTTTTTTGGCCTCACCCAAAACAAAACTGTAAAATCATAGATAAAAGTCCAATGTTCCAAAAGAAATAATAAATCTCAGAAATTGATTTTTATGTCTAACAACATATGGTTGTGAGCTTATATGTATATAAAATCCAAATTTTTCTACATTAATCAGGCTGAAACCGAAAAGCTGCCTTTGCTTCTGCAAAATTTGAGCAACAACTTACTATTTAACAAGCACCAAGAGAAACTGCATCAAAAGTTTCAGAAATGTATTAAACATAACCCATGACACATCAATTCCACTTCTACTTCTGGACACATAACCCATGGAAACCATAATAGGTTTACATCATAGCATTATTTAAAATCATAAAAAACTTGAAAACACTCTAAATGTACAACAATAAGGAATTGGTTAATAAATTATTGTGCATACATGATGGATTTTATATAATCCATTCTAAAATGATAAAGTCATTGCCATATTTATGATAAAATTATGAAATTTAAATAAAATATAAAAATTATACAAAATAATATGTCTGAACTTGTAGGCATGGGTATGTAATAATACAGAGAAAAGTTACTGTGGGTATGTATACCAAAAAATTGACAGCAGTAAACTGAGTAGAGAACATAGCGATTTTTTTTAATTCAAGTACAGTTAATTTACAATGTTGTGTCAGTTTCTGGTATACAGCAAAATGATTCAGTTATATTCTTTTTCATATTCTTTTCCATTATGGCTTATTACAGGATACGTGTTTCCCTGTGCTATACAGTAGGACCTCGTTGTTTCGGAACATAGTGATTTTTATTTTCTCTTTTGTGATTCTGTATTTTTAAATTTTTCTACAGTTCTTAATAAAAATGTACTTCTTCCCCTAAATTTGGGTATCTGCTTTGCCAAGCAAGACATTAAAAAAAAAAAAATGCTCCTGTTTATTCTGACTTTAAAATAGGTATCTGATGGGACTTGTAAAAATTCAAAGGAGACCACTGAAAGATTATTCTATTACCATACATTAGCCTTTCTGATGGGTCAATCATTAGCAAGGCTTTAAGGGCAAAGGCCACAAGACATAGGTTGTAAGTTCTGTAGAAGAGAGCATGGAAAAGACGACCCAGACATGAAGTACTGTATAAGCAGGCAGAAACAAAGATTTTAAGTAAATATAAAGAAAATAAAGAAAAGCAGGAAGAGTTGGCTGGGAGAAAGAGAACAAGACAGGGGAGAACCTCTGACTACACAGTTTGCTGATCTCACAATTTGGTTCAGGAAAGGAAAAGCTCCACATTTAACTCACCTAAGCCAACACTGAAAGATTATTCTATTACCATGCATTAGCCTTTCTAATGGGTCAATCATTAGCAAGGCTTTAAGGGCAAAGGCCACAAAACATAGGTTGTAAGTTCTGTAGAAGGGAGCATGGAAAAGACGACCCAGACCTGAAGTACTGTATAAGCAGGCAGAAACAAAGATTTTAAGTAAATATAAAGAAGATAAAGAAAAGCAGGAAGAGTTGGCTGGGAGAAAAAGAGAACAAGACAGTGGATAACCTCTGACTACACAGTTTGCTGATCTCACAATTTGGTTCAGGAAAGGAAAAGCTCCACATTTAACTCACCTAAGCCACTGGCAGAGTTCAGAGAGAAAAGATTTACAAAATACAATTTAAATTCAAAAGTTAATTCTTGTCAGTGCTGCCACTTGAAATTGAGCTTTACTTGTTAAGAGTCTACAGAAATAGCATAGGTGATAAAAGGCTCTGAGAATTTTGACATCCAAATCATGTTTTTGCTTACAAACTGTGTGAGCTTAATAAAAACAAACTAGTTATTTGAGTTCTTTTGAACTCAACTGACCCTATAAGAATCTCTCAAATTAACAGAATTTTTTTTTTTCTCTAGTATAATCCTAACACCTATCATCGAGGTTCTCTGTTGGCTCAGTGATAAAGAACCGCCTGCCAATGCAGAACATAGGTTGGATCCCTGGGTCGGGAAGATCCCCTTGAGAAGGAAACAGCAACTGCCTCCAGTATTCTTGCCTGGGAAATCCCATGGACAGAGGAGCCTGGCAGGCTTTAGTCTATGGGCTTGCAAAGAGTCAGACATGACTAAGTGATTAAACAACAATGCCTATTATCATAACCACACTCCTAAAAAACACACTTTTAAAATCTGTTAAGAGATTTTTGTATAAAAATGAGAAAGAGTAGATACCTGCTGATCTAGCTAGCTAGCATCCTTTTCCCATTTCTTCATATAGCAGCATACCTCATGAGTTCAATACCCTCTGAGGACCTCTTCCAAGATTCCAGGCAGTTCTGATTAGGCAGCCAATCACAGGACTCCTAGCCCTGGCCAGGCCATGCTATGGACATGTTACCTGGTCAGTTTTAATAAACTAGTCTGGGTGCCAGACAGGATGCAGAACATCTAATACAGCTTCTTTTTCCCAAAAATAAGCTTGCATCTACACAAAATGTAAGACTCCGCAAAATTAAATAGCAAGTGACCTGGGGAACAATGTCAAATTTTTAATAACAACTAGTACAACCATAGTGAGTTTGTGGTTTCATTTCTTCTTTTATCTCCTGGCTTTGAGCTGAAGGTGGGCCCAGTCAGGGAACTGTCTAGTAGATGTGACTCAAAATCTTCCAACTTTTCAGGCAGGTCAAGAAAATGAATCCCTGTGAGCTGAAAAAGAGTGGGGGGAGAGGGGGTGGCAGGGGGAAAGTGTGCTTGTGGTTTTCCTTTTTTTCTCTGCCAGCCCTACCCCAAGGCCAGCACCACTTACACAACTACACAGATGCCACTGCAGTGACACGAGGACCTAATGCCCCAAGAGAAAATCATCTCCCGGGATAAAGAAACTACAACAAGGACTTCCTGCCGTGTAAAGAGCTGGGAGCAGTGGAAGAGATGGGTATTCTTATTATCCTTTTTATCCCTTTTTTCTCTTACCACTTCACCCCAATCAAGTGAATTGAAGAAAAGCATGGAGGCTAAAATTATGGAGGAATCCATCTTTCTGGCCAGACGAAATATAAAGGAAGTCCTTTGGAAAATATCCCAGAATCATGGAAAAGAGGACCTCCTAGCTGTGTGTATAAGTAAATACCACAATTCCCAGGCTCACCCTCAAGCTAGGTATGTATGGAATACAATTAAAGCAGCATCTCAAAGTCACAGAGAACTCAAGTACAGCATAAACCAGCTCAAGACAGGGTAGGTAACTCCTCCTGTCCCTCCCCCCAATAAATAGCAAAAGCTTTGAAACCTGAATGGACACTGGAATCACCACATACAGAAGGTGATCTATGCTGTGAACCTAATCAGCTCAGCTGCCTGCTAAAACAGACAAAAAAACTTTTCTACAGAAAACTTTAAAAGGACCCAGAGTTTCACGACATAATATTTAAAATATTCAGAATACAATAAAAAAAATTTGCTATATAAAGAACTAAGAAAATCTGATTGATATTCAAGAGAAAGACAATCACCATGTGATAAACCCAAAAGAAGATATTAAGAATTATCAAAGCAAAAATTTTAAAGCAGCTATTTTAACTGTCTTCCATGAGACATTTATTTTCAAAATCTCGACATCATTTATATTGCCAACTTTGTAATTATGCAAATAACAATAGTAATTTACTATAGAAAAATTAGAAAACATAGATAAGGATGGCTCCCCTCAATTTTTCTTGTCTATGTATAATAAAACTCTAGGATCCTCTCTCCTTCTTTGGTAGGGCTTTGAGCATAAGCAAACTAACTGAAATCACTGTAAAACATGAGATGATTATTCATATACAAGATAGAGTATTACTAAGCAATATTTAGGTTTACATACCAGAGAGCTCTTGCTGAATTATATTTCAGACCACCTCACCATAGTAGACACTAGAAAATAAGGACTGGAACCACGTTAGCTCACTGCAGTTGAAAAGATGTTTCATACGTATTTTCTGATTTGATTCTCATGGCAATAATGTGAGGGAGATAGCACATTTCCTCAGATTTAAGCTGTAAATTTGAAGACTTACGAAATCCACATCAAAAGACTCATCACTAGCTACACACAATGGCAAGACTATCACAGCCTGTGCCTGGGTACACTGAACACCGGGTCAGCTATCCATGCCTGACACTATCACTTCAGCGGAGTTGTTTGCATCCCAGGAGCTGCACTTCATCTTTGCTACCTATAAGGTCTGAACAAAAAATGACACAATAATGTGGCACAGAAACCAAAAGTGAGTAAGTGCCTAAGGCCACTTCGCCCTGAAAATGGAATGTAGCCAGGCAGAAGTGGTCCATCCCCTAAAAATAGGCCACCGAAGCTCAAAAGCTAGGACAGGATCCCTTCTTGTATCCTGCAATATGATCTGCCAAACACTTGTGAAGAACTCCAAAGAGACAGTGTTTAATTACACATGACAAAACCATAAACATAACTTCGTAGAAAAAAGAAGCTTTTAAGGATGTTTCCAAAACAGGGCTCAAATCATTCATGTTAGGAAATAAAATTTTTTTAAAAAACAGTAATGTTGTAGTGAAGTCGCTCAGTCATGTCCAACTCTTTGCAACCCCATGGACTGAGCCCGCCAGGCTCCTCCACCCATGGCATTTTCCAGGCAAGAGTACTGGAGTGGGTTGCCATTTCCTTCTCCAGGGGATCTTCCCGACCCAGGGATCGATCCCAGGTCTCCCGCATTGTAGGCAGATGCTTTTACTGTATGAGCCACCAGGGAAGTAACAGAAACAATAGGAAATGTGAGGCCACAGTCCAGCCTTAACTATGTTACAGCTTAAGAGCTAAGAATATAAATTGGCCAATTCCTAAACTCAGTTGAGTCAGGGCATGGATCAAGAAAACAGAAGAATCTTGAGGGTGATTAAAGCCAGAATGTGAGAGAATGCAAGAGAGTGGGTAGAATAAGACAGAGGAAAATTAGATAGAGATCAATGTCATGGAAGGCAAGACAGAGGTTGTATCAGGTCAAGCCAATACAAACCAGGATACTGAGTAAAGGTTTAGAAAGGAAAAACATCACCCCATCTCAGGGGCTGCTGATAGCAGTTATTCAGAAGAATTTAAATATTTCAGGTAAAGGCAGAGACTTGGTCTTTGACAGAGATATTAAAGAAAAATGATACATAATTAAGTTGTTGCTTTTAAGTGGCTCAGTCATGTCCGATTCTTTAGCGACTCCATGGACTATAGCCCTCCAGGCTACCCTGTCCATGGGATTTTCCAGTCAAGAATACCCGAGTTGGTTGCCATTTCTTTTTCCAGGGGATTTTTCCAAACCAGGGATTGAACCTGTGTCTCCGGCACTGGCAGGTGGATTCTTCACCAATGAGCCACCAGGGAAGCCCATGTAACTAAGTAAATATATTTATACTATTGTTGATTGGGGGGAAATATTGTATATTTAACACAATGGAGATTTTTCCAAGCCTCCAAAATGTTAATAAAACTCTGGTGCCTTTTAAAATAAATGATGATTTAGAATTGAGGAAATAGAGTATTGTGAGAAATCTGAGACTCAGGATGACTGAGATCCAGCAGCATGCATAAGGCAGAGCTGAGTCAAAAATAGCACAAGTAAAATTATCTTCACCACATTGCAGCTCCTAACACGAGCAATTTACTCATTAACATGTATTATGGGTACTTCCCTCTCATTACCGGCTTCTACTACTGAGCACTTTTTCAGCTGGACCCTACTCAGTGGTCTTTCTCTATTCCTCCACTAATCAGCTCACTTTTTCTCTTCACAATTTTAACACTAATATTTTCAAGCCATATACTAAAACTCAGTCCCTTCATTCTCAACAGATAACCTCGCATCTGACCTAGAAAAGAAAATCCCTCCAGGCACAAATTTCCCCAAATTGTCTTTCTTCTCCTGTGAGTGTCTGTGCGTGCGCAAACTTACTTAACCAGCTTGGCTTCTTCCCTCGGGTCTCATGCAACAGTGCATCATTACCATTTTATAAAATTTATCTCCGACTGTTCTCTAAGCCTCATTCTTTCAAGAATGTTCCATTCATTACTCTGCCTCTTCCTCTCTCTCTCCCCTCAATGCATAAATTATTCATGTATCTCCCATCAATTAAAAAAAAACCTCCACTGATCCCATGTGTTGGTGATTCATCATTCGGTCCTCAAATCCAGTCTCCACCTTCATTTGCCCCAGGTTAGGCCAGAGAGGCTGACCTCTGTAGACTCCATCACTCACATGCCTTTGAAAGCTGGATTCTGATTATCTTTGTCCAATAGGAGGAGGCTCCAGCAAGACAGGAGAGCAAAGTGCTTATCTCCCTTTCACCATCCACAGCCTTGGAGCTTCCCTAAACACCACTGCCTCCCTCTCTGTCAGGGCTGTGAGAACTAACAGCTTTCTGATGTATTCCTGATAGTCCCTGGGGCCTCTGTGGTTGTTTCTCTTAAAATCAGTCCACAGCTCCATACAGTTTCTTTATTAAACGCTTTTCAGGTGAATGTTTTGTGTAAGCTGTTTTCCTGGATTCTGATTGATTCAGCTCATGTCCCACTCCAGCTCCTTTCCGTCTCTTCCCAGCCAGGCTTCCTGAAAGGGTGCTCTGAACTCACCACTGTTTTTCATTTACCCATCAGCTCACTATGATCTTGGAGAAGGAACTGGCAACCCACTCCAGTGTTCTTGCCTGGGGAATCCCAGGGATGGCGGAGCCTGGTGGGCTGCCTTCTATGGGGTCACAGAGTCGGACACGACTGAAGTGACTTAGCAGCAGCAGCACTATGATCTAGCTTCTGCCACCCATAAATCCACTAAATTCATCTTCCCAGTAGGGATATTTAATATCATTTATGACCTGGCTCTACCTTCCAGCTCTATCGCCCGCCATCTGCCATGAGACCATATGCTCCATGCAGCAAATGACCCTAGAGTTGTCTTTGGCCTCCTATAGGATTCTTTCCACCTGAAATGTCCTTCTCTGCTTCAGGTATCTAGTGAACCTCTAGTCATCATGCAAGTGTCAACTCAGGAAGCCCTTCCTTCTAGGAGTCCTTCTCTCACTTACCCACCCTACATTAGCCAGGATTAAGTGGCTTAAACCCCCAGATCCTGTAAACAACTCTTGCACTCATCATACTTATCTTTTAATTCCACCAAATGATTATCTCTCTCAGAGCAGAATGACTCCAGAGTCCTCAGAAAACAGAGCTTATGTGGAAACACTGTACTGAGAAGTACAGCTCCAGGGAAAGAAGAGGCAGGAAAGAAAAGTGAACACAAGAGAGAGGGTCGCCAAGCTACCTTATAAACTGGTTGCTCAGATTGGCAGAATGTCTTCAGAGAGGCAGTATGAAGCTATTGGATCTCCAGCCAGTCCAGAAGCAGGAAAAGAAAGAACTGATCCACTGACTCCTTCTCTCATTGGTCAAAGTTCTACCACATAGGATAACTCCCACCACTTTCAGGTTGCCCATATATGAGTTCCAAGTGGGCCCCATTGTGTCACCTGATAAATATGTATTAACTAAATTATTAGAAAAGGAAAAATTTATACCTTTGCCCAATTGATAAATCTCAACTGAGTAGTCTAAATGTCTCAATGTGTAAGACCATTAAAGCATTAATACCATAAACTGTAAAAAGTTGCAGCTAATGGTGAGGTTAATGAGTAGAATTAACTCTTGAAGAACTAGACGGCCAGAATCCAAAGTGTTGCAAATAAGTTTGACTTTTTCTTGTGATTTCTTCTCTTTCAGAGAAAAGCTTAATACCCAAAGTGAAGATGTTTTATTTATCAATCAATGTCTGAGTTAACTGGGAGGGACAATATGCACTTTGCAGGACTGTTTCACTCATCTGCTCTAGATTAACTTGACAGCTTAAAAATAAGAAATGCTGCCATCTGACTGAACCTATTATTTCTAACAGTAATATAATGTGATATAACTTGTAACAGAAAATGGATCTTCCACTGGATCCAGATTCTCTACTACATTAATAAAGAGCAACTAACCAAATGTTCATTCTTAAAATCATAGTAATCATTCTCTGAAGAAGCAGTGTAGCTCTCCTATCCCTCACTAGTATCTGGCTAAGCCCCAAATTATAGAACCTAGATAAGAGAGCAAAAAAGAAATTCTTTGACCCTTTTTTTGATGAGAAGGAATCTAAATCATCTGTGATCACAGTTATGCAGATGCATGCTCAAACTAAGCACAAGAGGTAGGTTTAACCATTAGCTATTTCAACCATAAAGCAGAAACATTAGTCTGTGATCACACTCAGGTCTGTCAGAGTCCTTGGTAATCATAAATAAAAATCTGGGTCCAGGCCTATTCTGAGATGGGAGATTTCTCACATGGTGGCTTTTGGCTACCTCGGCTCTCAATTCCGAAGAGTTTGAGGCAGACGGGCTGTGAGCCAGCATGATGCACAGTGAGGTTCAGTGGGCTATGGGCTGCTATTTTTTTTTTCCAAAGTCTTTGGAACAACTACAAATGTAAACAAGCACATTCAGTTCAGTTCAGTTCAGTCACTCAGTCATGTCCGACTCTTTGCAACCCCGTGAATTGCAGCAAGCCAGGCCTCCCTGTCCATCACCAACTCCCAGAGCTCACTCAAACTCACATCCATCAAGTCGGTGATGCCATCCAGCCATCTCATCCTCGGTCGTCCCCTTCTCCTCCTGCCCCCAATCCCTCCCAGCATCAGAGTCTTTTCCAATGAGTCAGCTCTTCGCATGAGGTGCCCAAAGTACTGGAGTTTCAGCTTTAGCATCATTGCTTCCAAAGAACACCCAGGACTGATCTCCTTATGTATCCTAAACAAGCACATTAGGATACATAATTTAAAAGCAACATTTGATGGGATGGGGAGGGAGGTGAGAGTGGGATTCAGGATGGGGAACACATGTACACCCATGGCTGATTCATGCCAATGTATAGCAAAAACCACTATAATATTGTAAAGTAATTAGCCTCCAATTAAAATAAATTAATTTAAAAAATAAAAGCAACATTTGCACATATTTTTGTCTTTTATATTTAAAGAAAACAAATGGCCATGCCATTGCCAATGTTACTACCATGTAGGCAGAAGTGACTGAAAAGAAATTTCTGAGGCAGAGTTGATTTTGTTTCTAACTCACCTTATATCCCCATATGCAGCTCTGACCAGCATTCTGATGCTTACTGTTTGTATGCTAGGCTTCAGATTTGAAGTGGAATGCCCTGAGTTCTACTCTCTAAACTGAGATTCCATGGAACAGAAATTTACAAATTTTAAATATAAAGAAAATAGTACCTCCTTATTAGTGTAAACAAGACAATAAGCTCTCCAAAAAGGTTCAGTGGGCTATGGGCTGCTATTTTTTTTTTCCAAAGTCTTTGGAACAACTACAAATGTAAACAAGCACATTCAGTTCAGTTCAGTTCAGTCACTCAGTCATGTCCGACTCTTTGCAACCCCGTGAATTGCAGCAAGCCAGGCCTCCCTGTCCATCACCAACTCCCAGAGCTCACTCAAACTCACATCCATCAAGTCGGTGATGCCATCCAGCCATCTCATCCTCGGTCGTCCCCTTCTCCTCCTGCCCCCAATCCCTCCCAGCATCAGAGTCTTTTCCAATGAGTCAGCTCTTCGCATGAGGTGCCCAAAGTACTGGAGTTTCAGCTTTAGCATCATTGCTTCCAAAGAACACCCAGGACTGATCTCCTTATGTATCCTGAACAAGCACATTAGGATACATAATTTAAAAGCAACATTTGATGGGATGGGGAGGGAGGTGAGAGTGGGATTCAGGATGGGGAACACATGTACACCCATGGCTGATTCATGCCAATGTATAGCAAAAACCACTATAATATTGTAAAGTAATTAGCCTCCAATTAAAATAAATTAATTTAAAAAATAAAAGCAACATTTGCACATATTTTTGTCTTTTATATTTAAAGAAAACAAATGGCCATGCCATTGCCAATGTTACTACCATGTAGGCAGAAGTGACTGAAAAGAAATTTCTGAGGCAGAGTTGATTTTGTTTCTAACTCACCTTATATCCCCATATGCAGCTCTGACCAGCATTCTGATGCTTACTGTTTGTATGCTAGGCTTCAGATTTGAAGTGGAATGCCCTGAGTTCTACTCTCTAAACTGAGATTCCATGGAACAGAAATTTACAAATTTTAAATATAAAGAAAATAGTACCTCCTTATTAGTGTAAACAAGACAATAAGCTCTCCAAACCTTGATTTTACCTTGGATAAAATTAAAAAAGAAAATACAGGTCAAAATATTATTTTAAGAGATGCCACAAAAAGAAAGAATCTTGCAAATCTTAGTTCCTTAAGATTTCAAACTATTGAGCTAGCTGTTATTCTTCTCAGGAGACAAAACAAACAAACAAACAAAAAAGTCTAGAAATTATTTATTTTCTCTGGACCACTAAGGCACACTGAACAAACAGCAAAGTTAAAGAACTAGCTAAGTGAGTTAAAGGTCTTATTTCAATTTAAATCCATATAGTCTGTGACCTTTATCATAAAATAATCCTTTCTTCAGTGCTTACAGAAAAGAAATAAGGCCCCCAGCTGCTAACTACAAAAATTTAATATAATCTCCCTGAAATATAACCTTTAACTATACAGAATGTTATAGCCAGAAAGCTTGGAAACCCTCTGTCAAAGGAAACAATGCTTGTTGCCTTCATCTATAGGATAGAGTCACCATTACAAAATGGAATTTATTCACCTGAGCTGTAATAAACTCACCACCATTGTGTGATCCATATATGTAATCACAGACTTATTTATGAATGTATCACATTTAGATCTGCCATATATCATAATAGAAGGTAAGATGATGATGAAGCACTAATGGAAGTCCCAAGGACTGCAAAGTGTCCACACATAGCTGGTACAGGGCAAACTCGAGGCAAGCGACAGAATCTGGTGACTGAAAGCAATGACAAGGGGTCTATGCTATTAAATAACTATGTTATTGACTAGCTGGTCAGTGACAGAACCAGGGCAAACTATCCAAGGCATCATACTCCCAGTCTGATGTTTTATCTAGTTCATCACACAGCCTCTCTTTAGCGGAAAAGAGCTTCTCACCTCTAAACTTCCATACTACTTAGAGTATCGTCACATGTGTGGTCAATGAGAAAATTTTACAGGCTTCTCTCAAAACACATGCATGATGTGTCTGATTATAAATGTAATTACAAAATTATCCTTGACAGTTGGGAAAATGTGCCCCAACTCTGCTATGCCAGGGTTTGTTCTTTTAGGCAAAAGGAAGTAAAAAGCAAGCAGTTCAGAGCATGTTTGGAGGTTCCATAAAGTCAGGAGGCTCCTCTTGTCTTTTTGCTTCATCCCTCTGACTTTCAGCCTCAATGCCACCTCATGATCCAAGATGGTTGCTGAAGCTCCTGCCATTCTACTCATGAGACAGTCAGCAAGGCAAAAAGAACTGCAGAGAAAGAGGAGAGAAGGTGTGCCCTCCTCTTTTTAAAAACCCTTCCGGAAAATCTCATCTGACACAACTGTTTATATCTCATTTGCCAAAACTTGGTTCATAGCCACAAGCTGCAAAGAAGCCTGGGAAAGTGTCTTAACTAACCATGCTGCCCAGGTTTCTATCATTAAAGAAGAGGAGATAATAAATATTGGACGGGTACTACTTACAATGTGTAAATAAAAAATGTGTCATCATCAACAAAGGAAAACAAACTATTGCTACAACAGAAAGCTGACTAAAAATATATAGTTACTAATGAAAGATATTTATAAAATCTAGTGTTTCTAGATTTAGTCCAAGAAGCTCTAACCAGGATGAAATTTTTTTAAATGGAAATTTACCATAAGCTTATCCTAAAGAAATCAGATCCACATTATTTTTTTAGTTAAATTCATGTGGAAAAGTTAGGAAAAGTAATTTAAACTGAGCCCTCATAAAATCTCTTTGTCTCTCTCAGCACAGACAGTCTTATTACATTAAGTGAAAAGGCAAAATTCTTTTCATTTATGCTGTTATGGGAACAGAACTTTTATCATTCTAGTGTTGAAACTTGTCTAGTGTCTTCACTGATGTTCTGATTTGAAAACACCAACTGAAATCCTTTTTTATACAACTTTTAAGGACTACTTTCCATTTTCAGCAACTATAAAATATCGACTATATTCCCCATGTTGTACAATACATTCTTGTAGCCTATCCTACACCCAGTAGTTTGTACCTCCCACTTCCTAACCACTATATTGTCCTGCTTCCACCTGTACCCCCTTAATCATTTGTTTGTTCTCTATATCTGGAAGTCTGCTATTTTTATATTCACAAGTTTGTCTGTTTTTTAGGTTCCACATATAAGAAATATATTTCTCTACCTGAAATCTTTATAATCAAAGAACGTTATGATCCCTATCCTGTTAAAAATGCTAAAACTGTAAAATATGCATACTCCCTGTTCTGGAGGAGATCAACCCTGGGATTTCTTTAGAAGGAATGATGCTAAAGCTGAAACTCCAGTACTTTGGCCACCTCATGAGAAGAGTTGACTCATTGGAAAAGACTCTGATGCTGGGAGGGATTGGGGGCAGGAGGAGAAGGGGACGACCGAGGATGAGATGGCTGGATGGCACCACTGACTTGATGGTCGTGAGTCTGAGTGAACTCCGAGAGATGGTGATGAACAGGGAGGCCTGGCGTGCTGCGATTCATGGGGTTGCAAACAGTCGGACACAACTGAGCGACTGAACTGAACTGAGAACAAAACTGAAATCCTATGAAATAAATGAAGAACTCAGAACCTGAGATCACTTCAACCATCACACAGTAATCCCCTCCCATGCAATAAGCCCTGGGAACATAACACTGAATGAGACATGGCCATTCCTCTAGAACAAATGGATGAATTCAAGAAATGATGAGTTATGTCAATAAAATACCATAACTACTGTGTGTAGAACCTCAAAAGAGACAAGGAAATCATCCATTTTGGGGATGAGGATGAGAGAAAGCCTATAAATAGCTGGAAGACAGCTAATTAGTTCTAAAAATGAGTGAAAGTGCTAGTTGCTCAGTCGTGTCTGACTCTGCGACCCCATAGTCTGTAGCCCACCAGGTTTCTCTGTACATGGGATTCTCCAGGCAAGAATACTGCAGAGGGTTGCCATTCCCTTCTCCAGGGAATCTTCCAGACCCAGGGAGCAAACCTGGGTCTCCTGCATAGCAGGCAGATTCTTCACCATCTGAATCACCAAGGAAGTCCTAATAAATCTCTTAATTTATTTTTGTTTAAATTAGGAGAGGGAGTGGTGGCTGCATGGCACAGGAGCAGCTGAAAGGAGCTACCTCACGTCCAAGGTCAAGAGCAGTGGCTGTGAGAAGATACCCCACGTCCAAGGTAACAGAAACCCGAGTAAGACGGTAGGTGCTAAGAGAGGGCATTAAAGGGCAGACAGACTGAAACCACAATCACAGAAACCTAGCCAATCTGATCACATGGAACACAGCCTTGTCTAACTCAATGAAACTAAGCCATGCCATATGGGGCCACCTAAGACAGAGGGATCATGGTGGAGAGGTCTGACAGAACATGGTCCACTGGAGAAGGGAATGGCAAGCCACTTCAGTATTCTTGCCTTGAGAACCCCATGAACAGTATGAAAAGGCAAAAAGATAGGACACTGAAAGATGAACTCCCCATGTTGGTAGGTGCCCAATATGCTACTGGAGATCAGTGGAGAAATAACTCCAGAAAGAATGAAGGGATGGAGCCTAAGCAAAAACAACACCCAGTCGTGGATGTGACTGGTGACAGAAGCAAGGTCCGATGCTATAAAGAGCAATATTGCATAGGAACCTGGAAAGTTAGGTTCATAAATCGAGGCAAATTGGAAGTGGTCAAACAGGAGATGGCAAGAGTGAATGTCGACATTCTAGGAATCACCAAACTAAAATAGACTGGAATGGGACAATTTAACTCATATGACCATAATATCCACTACTGTGGGCAAGAATCCCATAGAAGAAATGGACTAGCCATCAGCCATTATAGTCAAAAAAGTATGAAATGCAATACTTGGATGCAATCTCCGAAATGACAGAATGGCATCTGTTCATTTCCAAAGCAAACCATTCAATACCACGGTAATCCAAGTCTATGCCCCAACCAGTAACGCTGAAGAAGCTGAGGTTGAACAGCTCTATGAAAACATACAAGACCTTTTAGAACTAATACCCAAAAAAGATGTCCTTTTCATTATAGGGGACTGGAATGAAAAAGTGGGGAGTCAAGAAACACCTGGAGTAACAGGCAAATTTGGCCTTGGAGTACAGAATGAATCAGTGCAAAGGCTAATAGAGTTTTGCCAAGAGAACACACTGGTCATAGCAAACACCCTCTTCCAACAACACAAGAGAAGACTCTACACATGGGCATAACCAGATGGTAATTACTGAAATCAGACTGATTATATTCTTTGCAACCAAAGATGGAGAAGCTCTATTCAGTCAGCAAAAACAAGACCAGGAGCTGACTGTAGCTCAGATCATGAACTCCTTATTGCCAAATTCAGACTTAATTGAAGAAAGTAGGGAAAACCACTAGACCATTCAGGTATGACCTAAATCAAATCCCCATGATTAAGCAGTGGAAATGAGAAATAGATTTAAGGGACTATACCTGATAGATAGAGTGCCTGATGAACTCTGGATGGAGTTTTGTGACATTGTACAGGAGGCAGGGATCAAGACCATCCCCAAGAAAAAGAACTGCAAAAAAGCAAAATGGCTATCTGAGGAGAACTTACAAATAGCTGTGAAAAGAAGAGAAGCGAAAAGCAAAGGAGAAAAGGAAAGCTATAAGCATCTGAATGTAGAGTTTCAAAGAATAGCAAGGAGAGATAAGAAAGCCTTCCTCAGCGATCAATGCAAAGAAATAGAGGTTAAGAAAAGAATGGGAAAGACTAGAGATCTCTTCAAGAAAATGAGATACCAAGGGAATCTCAGAGTTGACTCATTGGAAAAGACCCTGATGCAGAGATGGGCTCAATAAAGGACAGAAATGGTATGGACCTAACAGAAGCAGAAGATATTAAGAAGAGGTGGCAAGAATACACAGAAGAACTGTAAAAAAGAGATCTTCATGACCCAGATAGTCATGATGGTGTGATCACTCATCTAGAGCCAGACATCCTGGAATGTGAAGTCAAGTGGGCCTTAGAAAGCATCACTATGAACAAAGCTAGTGGAGGTGATGGAATTCCAGTTGAGTTATTTCAAATCCTGAAAGATGATGCTGTGAAACTGGTACACACAAGATGCCAGCAAATTTGGAAAACTCAGCAGTGGCTACAGGACTGGAAAAGGTCAGTTTTCATTCCAGTTCCAAAGAAAGGCAATGCCAAAGAATGCTCAAACTACCACATAATTGCACTCATCTCACACGCTACCAAACTAATGCTCAACATTCTCCAAGCCAGGCTTCAGCAATACATGAACCGTGAACTCTCAGATGTTCAAGCTGGTTTTAGAAAAGGCAGAGGAACCAGAGATCAAATTGCCAACATCTGCTGGATCATGGAAAAAGCAAGAGAGTTCCAGAAAAACAACTATTTCTGCTTTATGGACTATGCCAAAGCCTTTGACTGTGTGGATCACAATAAACTGTGGAAAGTTCTAAAAGAGATGGGAATACCAGACCACCTGACCTGCCTCTTGAGAAACCTATATGCAGGTCAGGAAGCAACAGTTAGAACTGGACATGGAACAACAGACTGGTTCCAAACAGGAAAAGGAGTATGTAAAAGCTGTATATTGTCAC
>SJYT01076661.1:81456-117677 GCA_006410635.1 Cephalophus harveyi
GCTTAAAGCTCAACATTCAGAAAACGAAGATCATGGCATCTGGTCCCATCACTTCATGGGAAATAGATGGGGAAACAGTGGAAACTGTCAGACTTCATGTTTTGGGCTCTAAAATCACTGCAAATGGTGACTGCAGCCATGAAATTAAAAGATGCTTACTCCTTGAAAGGAAAATTATGACCAACCTAGACAGCATATTCAAAAGCAGAGACATTAGTTTGTCAACAAAGGTCCATCTAGTCAAGGCTATGGTTTTCCCAGTTTTCATGTATGGATGTGAGAGTTGGACTGTGAAGAAAGCTGAGCACCAAAGAATGGATGCTTTTGAACTGTGGTATTGGAGAAGACTCTTGAGAGTCCCTTGGACTGCAAGGAGATCCAACCAGTCCATCCTAAAGGAGATCAGTCCTGGGTGTTCATTGGAAGGTCTGATGCTGAAGCTGAAACTCCGATACTTTGGCCACCTCATGCGAAGAGTTGACTCTTTGGAAAAGACCCTGATGCTCAGAGGGATTGGGGGCAGGAGGAGAAGGGGACAACAGAGGATGAGATGGCTGGATGGCATCATCAACTCAATGGACATGAGTTTGAGTGAACTCTGGGAGTTGGTGATGGACAGGGAGGCCTGACGTGCTGTGATTCATGGGGTCACAAAGAGTCAGACACGACTGAGCGACTGAACTGAACTGAAAGTGTACCTGTGCAATACAAACCCATGTTGTTTGCAGGTTAACTGTATTTTTCCTTTCTGTCAGGGTTGGCTTCATTCTTAATGTGGTCACAACATGGTTATAGTAGTCCCAGCTATCACCTTCGTAAAACACAATATCCAGAAACAGAATAAATAATCATGTCTGTCAGTTTTTCTCTCTATGGTTAAGGATATTTTCCCTCATTTCTCACAGGCCAGGACAGGATCACATGCCCACTTTTAACTACTAGCAAGGGAAAAACCTTGACAATTGGTTCAGACCATTCACCAGAATGGAGAAGACGATGGCACCCCACTCCAGTACTCTTGACTGGAAAATCCCATGATGGAGGAGCCTGGTAGGCTGCAGTCCATGGGGTCACTAAGAGTTGGACACGACTGAGCGACTTCACTTTTGCTTTTCACTTTCATGCATTGGAGAAGGAAATGGCAACCCACTCCAGTGTTCTTGCCTGAAGAATCCCAGGGACAGTGGAGCCTGGTGGGCTGCCGTCTCTGGGGTCGCACAGAGTCGGACACGACTGAAGCGACTTAGCAGCAGCAGCAGCATTCATCAGAAAAGTATTCAACTGCCACTGTAGCAGGAATAGACAACACATAAATGAGTAAAACTTGTGTTCCAACTCTACTGACAAAAACTGGTGGAGGGCTGGATTTGGATTCATATAATTGACTGACTCCTAGTTTATACTAACAGAAAGCATTCCTGGAGTAGTATGCATAGTTATTTACCCAGAAGCACGTGGTAGACTATAAACAAAACCAAGGTGGAAGGAAGGAAGATGAAAGTGAGCAAGAGTGGAGCAACAAACTGGGCTACCACAACCAACTTTGTGTTCCATCCCAAGGCCGGACTGCCTGTTAACCTTTCATGATTTCTTCCCTTTTCTCAAGCATATAATAGAGTCATAAAGTGACTTTCCTCCCTGGGAATGGGGTCAAGGGAAAGAGCATAAAATAAAGTCAAGATTAAAGAATGTATCTTGGCAACCCACTCCAGTACTCTTGCCTGGAGAATCCCATGGAGGGAGGAGCCTAGTAGGCTACAGTCTATGGGGTCGCAAAGAGTCAGACACGACTGAGCGACTTCACGTAGTAAATAAAGCCCAAAGACAGGAGAGGAGTCATTAAAAGAAACTTTCCTGGGGAGTCAACTGTTGGGGATTAATTCAGAACAATGCTATCAGTTAGATTCCTTATGTTACAGAAGAAGACATAAGCAACTTGGTCACAATGATACTGTAGGGAAACCAGGCTATGTATATTCCTGAGCCAAAACTTTAATTGCAATGAAACCCACCACTGAGCCAAATGCAAGAGAAGTGAAGAAGACAGAAAAGATTCTCACCTTTGGGAAACATGTTCTAGTTAGACAAATTGACAACTAAAATAACAGATTATTAAATTTATGATAAAAGTTGGAAATACTCACAGAAGGGTCAACCTTTTTGTTCTATGCAGACTTTCCATTGACTTGATATGGGCCACTCAATGAGAGAGAAATTTGCTTTACTTTCTCTACTGATTCAGATGCTAATTTCATCCATAAACACTCTCACAGACACACCCAGAATAACATCTGGCCAAAAGTCTGGGCACTCCCTAACCCAGTTATGTTAACCATCACATTGTTCTACTTTCTCCTAGATATATATTCTGAATGTAGTGTAGACCAGGCCCTGAGAACAGCTCACAAGTTTTGGCAGACCATTTCCTGAAACAATTTTAAGTATGATACTGCTATGCTTAGTCACTCAGTCATGTCTGACACTTTGCAACCCCATGGACTATAGCCCGCCAGGCTCCTATGTCCATGGGGATTCTCCAGGGGATCTTCCCAACCCAGGGATCAAACCCAGTTCTCCCACACTGCAGGCAGATTCTTTACAGATTGAGCCACCAAGGAAGCTCAAGAATACTGGAATGAATAGCCTATCCCTTCTCCAGGGGATTTTCTCAACCCAGGAATGGAACCAGGGTCTCATGCACTGCAGGCAAATTCTTTACCAGCTGAGCTACCAAGGAGGCCCCAAGTATATTAACCACATTCATATTCAAGCAAATTCACAAATTTAGCTATTTCAGCATTTACATTTTATATATTTCAGCCTTTACTTTTATACATTTCAGCATTTACATTTATATACTTTACAAATTTCTCTCTCTGAGCTTGGTACTAGTTTTTCCAAGGATGACCTATTCCTACAACTGAATCAATACACAAAAGGGAAAAAACAAAACTTAGATTTTTCTGCATACCCCATGCTTTCCATGGGTATTTAAGCTTTAGAATAAAACATCTAGAGGGGAGGATACCGGATAAATTTATCAAAAAGTCTGGCCCAATGAAAGGAGCTAGAAAGTATGAGGTATTCATATATAAATTTAAATAAAGGCAGATGACTATCACAAAAAGAAGCCAGGGGAGTACTACAGGGATTTATCATATTGCTTCCCTGGTGGCTCACACGGTAAAGCGTCTGCCTGCAACTTGGGAGACCTGGGTTCAATCACTGGTTCAGGAAGATCCCCTGGAGAAGGAAATGGCAATCCACTCCAGTACTGCTGCCTGGAAAACTCCATGGACGGAGGAGTCTGTTGAGCTACAGTCCATTGGGTCGCAAAGAATTGGACACGACTAAGTGAGTTCACTTTCACTTTTGACTACAACTAAGACTCAAATTGAAGAAAGTAGGGAAAACCACTAGACCATTCAGGTAGGACCTAAATCAAATCCCTCATGATTATACAGTGGAAGTGAGGAATAGATTTAAGGGCCTAGATCTGATAGATAGAGTGCCTGAAGAACTATGGAATGAGGTTCGTGACATTGTACGGGAGACAGGGATCAAGACCATCCCCATGGAAAAGAAATGCAAAAAAGCAAAATGGCTGTCTGGGGAGGCCTTACAAATAGCTGTGAAAAGAAGAGAGGAAGCGAGAGCCACCTGGGGGCAGTGCGTACACGGGGGTGAGGCCGGGCATAATTGCGGGCACCGGGAGGACGCCAGTGTCATCTGCATAGGTGAGCGGCTGGCATCTTCCAGGACGTCACTGCTTTTATGCCCCTTCGGACATCTCAGCCCCTATTCACACCTGTTGTTTAGCTGTTCATAATAAGCCACGCTGATGTCTTTCAACTGTCAGGTGCCGACGATCCACCAGCCCTGACTCCTGTCCCCGGGTCTGAAGATGCTTCCTCTGTGCACACACTCACAGGTAGGTCCTCTGTGCCTGCTGTATTTGCTTTCAGCTCTATTAATCTTCCAGAAGACACTATTGTAAAGATACTTACTATAGTAAGTACAAACAAGTCAATCCTAAAGGAAATCAACCCCAAATATTCATTGGAGGGACTGATGCTGAAGCTGAAGCTTGAATACTTTGGCCACCTGATGCAAAGAGCTGACTCACTGGAAAAGACCCTGATGCTGGGAAGGATTGAAGGCAAAAGGAGAAGAGGGCAGGCAGAGGATGAGATGGTTGGATATCATCACCAACTCAATGAACATGAGTTTGAGCAAACTACAGAAGATAGAGAAGGACAGAGGAACCTGGCGTGCTATAGCCCATGGGGTCACCAAGAGTCAGACGTGACTTATCGACTGACAACAAAAGATGCTTAAGGGAATAGCAGTTACCCAGTTCCTATTTACTGTGCAAGGACTGCTGATAAGAACAAAAAAGGGCAGGGTGTTTGGGATGATCATCCATCACCTAAAATTCTTGAATGTTCCTTTCCCTTCAGTTATTTATGGGAAATCCATATTGTATCCCACTGATTTAGGAGCTGAATCTACTGTTAGTCGATTTGAAAAGGATCCAAAGGAGTTAAAGGTGTTATTAAAAACAGACAATATTTGTACACCTGTCAGGTGGTGGTAGCTGGGCGAGCTCCCTCAAATTGATGTTCACAGAGGCCACAAGGATGCAGAAGCAGCAGAGCTCCTGGTGCCGAGGCAGCCCGTGTGGGCACCTCTCCCCCGACATCTGACTTGTCTGGGTCACCATCTTCTCTGGCAGCAGCCTTCAGCACCTGCAGGTCATTACTGAAGGCTGAAGCCAACTCCGTCGGCAACCAGTTAAAACTGAAACCAGAAATCAGTTCTTCACACTGAACATTCAGTTTGTTGGGTTAATTGCCATTTGAAATTTTAAACACTGATTTGGTCCAACTGACCCCATAATTAGATGGCAGGACTGTGAAGAAAGCTGAGTGCCAAAGAATTGATGCTTTTGAACTGTGGTGTTGGAGAAGACTCTTGAGAGTCCCTTGGACTGCAAGGAGATCCAACCAGTCCATTCTGAAGGAGATCAACCCTGNCAAGGCTATGGTTTTTCCTGTGGTCATGTATGGATGTGAGAGTTGGACTGTGAAGAAGGCTGAGCGCCGAAGAATTGATGCTTTTGAAGTGTGGTGTTGGAGAAGACTCTTGAGAGTCCCTTGGACTGCAAGGAGATCCAACCAGTCCATTCTGAAGGAGATCAACCCTGGGATTTCTTTGGAAGGAATGATGCTGAAGCTGAAACTCCAGTACTTTGGCCACCTCATGAGAAGAGTTGACTCATTGGAAAAGACTCTGATGCTGGGAGGGATTGGGGGCAGGAGGAGAAGGGGACGACAGAGGATGAGATGGCTGGATGGCATCACTGACTCGATGGACGTGAGTCTGAGTGAACTCCGAGAGATGGTGATGAACAGGGAGGCCTGGCGTGCTGCGATTCATGGGGTCACAGAGTCAGACACGACTGAGCGACTGAACTGAAGAAAGAAGAGATGAGAAGCTGCTAGCCCCCTTCTGCTCATCCTTCATGCTCAAATTAACTATTCCGCTATCTCCCACAAGGAACTGCAAGACAAATGATTCCAGGAATGATCTGAATTTTCAGGATTAAAAATTCCAACCTTAGTTATCTACCTATTTCTCCATACATTTAGAAAATTTAGGCTGAAGTAGTTCAACTGGAATGAGAAGACACGGAATCATCAACAACACCCTCACTTAACAGCCGGTGAAGCTGATGGGTTTTTGTAGCAAGTTGAGAAATTCAGATCTCTTCAAGACTGATCACAATGCTTGATCTGAAGAAGTATCATGAGTGTCCCTTCTGACCAAGGTCACTTGACCTAGGGTATCTGTGGGTTCCTTCTGGATCACATGTGGACCCAAATCTCCAATAGGTCATAGAAGGAGCTCTCAGTCACATGTTCATCCAGTCAGTTACACCACACAAACTGATCTTCTCTAGACATCCTCACCTAATTATACAGTTTGGGTATCTGAATACTGAACCGCTGTTTATGAAAAAGCCTATAGTATGGATTTATATAGGAATCACATGGTATGTGATTAACATCTCCTAGCAAATCAGAGTGGCTAGACCCACTATCTAGGAGCTGACAATTAAACAGAAGGGTAGACAAACAAAAGACCAGATTTTCATTAATGGAAGGTTTGAAGCAGCACAAGCTGGAATCAAGATTGCCGGGAGAAATATCAATAACCTCAGATATGCAGATGACACCACCCTTATGGCAGAAAGTGAAGAGGAACTAAAAAGCCTCTTGATGAAAGTGAAAGAGGAGAGTGGAAAAGTTGGCTTAAAGCTCAACATTCAGAAAACAAAGATCATGGCATCTGGTCCCATCACTTCATGGCAAATAGATGGGGTAACAGTGGAAACAGTGTCAGACTTTATTTTTTTGGGCTCCAAAATCACTGCAGATGGTGACTGCAGCCATGAAATTAAAAGACGCTTACTCCTTGGAAGGAAAGTTATGACCAACCTAGATAGCATATTGAAAATCAGAGATATTACTTTGCCAACAAAGGTCCGTCTAGTCAAGGCTATGGTTTTTCCAGTGGTCATGTGTGGATGTGAGAGTTGGACTGTGAAGAAGGCTGAGCACCGAAGAATTGATGCTTTTGAACTGCGGTGTTGGAGAAGATTCCTGAGAGTCCCTTGGACTGCAAGGAGACCCAACCAGTCCATTCTAAAGGAGATCAGCCCTGGGATTTCTTTGGAAGAAATGATGCTAAAGCTGAAACTCCAGTACTTTGGCCACCTCATGCAAAAAGTTGGCTCATCGGAAAAGACTTTGATGCTGGGAAGGATTGGGGGCAGGAGGAAAAGGGGACGACGGAGGATAAGACAGTTGGATAGCATCACCGACTTGATGGACGTGAGTTTGAGTGAACTCCGGGAGTTGGTGATGGACAGGGAGGCCTGGCATGCTGTGGTTCATGGGGTCGCAAAGAGTCGGACACGACTGAGCGACTGAACTGAACTGAACTGAGGTTAACAAAAAATAAAAGTACCAAACTGGTACTCCCATTTCCACTTCTTCCCTTCCAAATTCTGGTATTATCCATATCTGACATTGTGGAAAAGAGATTAAGAAAAGACACGTTGCAAATTACCCAGTCTAGATCAGCCAAAGGGAAAAAAAACAGCTGACAAAACCCCTAATTTGGCACCAACAGCCTTTTCTTGGCATTCCCCAGTGAGACCACTTAAGAGCATCAAATATGTAATCCTACTTGATTTATGCAGAATATTCAGTACTTTGATGTTTTAGCATTTTTTGGAAACAGAGTTTGTTTCAATCACTGTGTCATGTACTTTACTCTGCCATAGGAATAAAGAAACCTCCCTAACAAAAGACCTAGATGGGAAACAATTAAAATGAAAAATGTGTACCCCTATCAGCAAACTGTGTAGGTAACTCTTAACTAACTTTAGTAAATGATATATTCTATCAGTTACCAGCTTGACTATTCAACAATAAAAATCAATGGAGTATATACAATGCAGAGTAAAAAATATATATGCTTTGAAATGATAGCCTAGAGAAAAAAATTAGGTCAGTTCCCATAATCATGTGTGCTGGGTCGCCTCTCTGCTCTGTTCATCAGAATTATGCTGCAGTTTCTGGAGACAGTATACCCAGATTTATCAACACCACCTACTAAAGCCCTAAGCCTCCCCAAGGAAGACAGAGCCATAACAAGCTCTGCCTATGAAAACAACATTCATACAGTTTTAGCACCATATTTCGCCTGTGTTTTAAGAGACCGAATCTAAATTACACTGAACAGAGTCTGTTCTCCCACGTGAACTCCTGTGGTTGAGAATAATTTCATGACCTAAAACACTGAAGATAAACTCTTTGCATTTTCATAACAAAGATCCATGCACATGATATGATCCTCCTTCACACTACATTTGTTTCCAGAACAGACTGTTTACATGTCTAAAGGTCAATACCTAACAAAGATGATGCAAGAATAAAAACAGTGCCATATGGAACTCCGTGAATTTGACTGAAAAACACATCAACAAGAGCCAGATTACCCTTGCAGAGAACACATTACTGTCCATATGCAAGGCAAAAATGCCGTGTGAACTATCAAAAGCTCCAAGGGACACTATATGCCCCTCCCTGCAAGCTGCCACATAACCCCTTGTGAAACTGTCCTGGTGAATACTCGTCAACAAAGGCTGGGCTTCCTCTCAGGACACTACAGTTTTTCTTTGTAAAGGAAGAGAAAGGGAAGAATTTCTGTGCTTTTTTAATTTTTTATTTTATATTGGAGTACGGTTGATTTACAATGTTGTGTTGGTTTCGGGTATATAGCAAAGTGATTCAGTTATACATATATACGTATCTACTCTTTTTCAGATTCTTTTCCCTTATAGGTTATTAGAGAGTATAGTTCCCTGTGTTATACACCAGATCCCGGTTGATTATCTATTTTAAATATGGTAGTGTGTATGTGTTAATCCCAAACTCCTAATTTATCCACCTACCCCCCCAAAGGAAGGCATGTGTAAAGGAAGCTGTGAGATTCAAGTGGCACACCCTGGGTAACTGCAGACTTCGGAGGTGACTCTTTGGAAAAAACCCTCCATGTCCCCAGGCCATAATCTGAAGCTTGGTTTTCTAAGCCTGAGAGAGAAAGCTTCCGAACCCCTGTCCCAGTCAACACCAAGGTGTCCTGTAAATTCAGCTCACGCCAGAGAAACCTGAAGAAGTCTAAAAAAAAAAAAAAAAAGCAGCCTGAATTCATTCACTGGCCCAGACTCAGCGTCTGACTCAGCCCTGCAGGGTCCCCGACTTGCTGGGGCTCCTGAACCAGCCGTCTATTGTTGTCATTCCTCTGCCTCTGTCAGTAATCTAAGTGCCAGCCACATTCCACACACTGTACAAAATATCCAAGAGGGAAGGAACCCTACTCATCAGATTCACGCTTCAGCTTGGCTAAGTAAAAACCTAGGAAAAGCACTATCATTTTAGTGGTTTCAATCAAGAAAACAAAGCATCATCCAGTGACCCATGTCAAAAAGTAGCTGCACCGCTGAGTAACTGGCCAAGTTCACTACTCTGTCAAGAGAGCTGATCTACAACAGCAGCATGTGCTGGAGAGGAGAACAGGGGAACACAATGGGGTGAGAAGTTCACATTTCCATTCTGCCTCTTACTAGATGAGTGACCTTGACCTCTCTGAGCTCCATTCAGAAAAGATTATTTATTATCAGAAATACTGTCACTCAGAATTGGGAGAGGATTAAATGAGATAATGTGTACCAGAGATAACAGTGCCTTGTGTATTGTTTTTCTCCATAAACGAGGCTCCCCGGAAATCATCCTGCCAAGAAATTAAAAAAAGGAAATCTCGTTCCAGCTGGAAGAAGGAAGCCCACCACATCAGGCTCCCAAAGTACTGTGAGGAAGAAAAGGAGGCTGTGCAAGCAAATGGTGAGACAGGTGTGTCTAACACCCCCTCAATGAAGCTCAAGTCCCAGGAGGGACAGATGTGTCATTAGACAGATTGAGGAAACTCTGGTATGAGAAATGGAGCAGCTTTATTTTCCATGCACATCTGAACTTAATGGAGTAAACTGTGATCCACCAGAGTTACAAGTCAATGCAGATCTATTCTGACAGATTTGGCTGAAGAGTCAACACAGTGCTGGGGTTTTTTTCCATGAAATGTTACCAGTGTCAAAGTCAAGGTTCTCATCCAGTTAGGCAAAGGTCAAACCAACTTGCCAATTAGGAATATCTCAATCCAATCCAATGTTTCTAGTCACTTCTAGTCTAAAATGTAGTCTAACCCAGTATAAAGCCAGGGTGGCCCACCCTTCCAACACAGACTGTGCCTGTGCACAGGAACGAGTTCTCGCCAGGCTGGGTACACAGGGGCCTGCTCTCCCCTCCCCGCCCCACAGGCTGGCTCTATGGAGGATGGCAAGGAAGAAGCAAGGCAGGTGGGGTCAGCTTGTGCAGCAGCAGTCCTCATTCTGCTGGCCACTGCTACTTCTCCATCCTATGCCAGTGACAAGCAATTGTTATTGCCATCAACATGACCTCTCCCCCTAAGTGAAAGTGTTCAGTCACTCAGCTGTTTTCAGCTCTTTGCAACCCTATCGACTGTAGCCTGCCAGGTTCCTCCACCCATGGAAGTCCTCAGGCAAGAATACTGGAGTGGGTTGCCATGCCCTTCTCCAGGGTACCTTCCTGACCCAGGGATTGAACATGGGTCTCCTGCACTAGGGGAAAATTCTTCACCATCTGAGCCACCAGGGAAGCCCAATATGAATGTCAAATGCTGAAGCCTTCTTCTACCTCCCAAGTAAAGTACCCTTGGGATAGAAAGCATACCACCAGGTATTGTTCCCTCCACAGAGGCACACAAGATACTGCGAGGGGAGGTTTTGCATTTCCTCGAGAACCCAGCAGTGGTAAGAGCTATACTTCCTCATCAGACATGTACATCCTCACTTAGTTGGGGCATATCAACTAGAGAAGCCCAACAATGCCTCCCTCTCAGCTAACTGTCCCATCCTTAATACAAAGGTCCTTGAGAAATGCCAGCCCCCCTTACCCTTCAGTTTGGGAGACTGTTGTAAAGTTTTGGTATGTGGGGCTGGATGCTTCCACCCTCTCCACACCCAAGTGCCCCATCCCCCAGCTCTTTTTTGTCAAGAAAACATGGGGTACTTCTGTGAATTGCCAACCAAGAGGAATTCCAGGTGAAATGTGAATCACCCTCTTTCAAAACCTCCGGTGCTACATGCTACATGATGTCTCTGGCTTTGGGGCTTGGTTTTGGAGAAGAAACATGATGAGCAACCCTTCAAAGAGGAGGGAAATGGGTAATTACGACATCACAGTCTCGCTCCCTATAGAGGCTTTCTGTCCCCACATAGATGAGTGAATATGGAATAACAGAAGTTCTATAGGTCTGCCATCTCTTCACAGGCCCTGCTTTGTGGAACTGTAACCCAGGCCTTCCTCTGATCTAAAATATAAGGAATGCAGCTCCTTATGCTCTCAACTGTGAGTTGACTCTGGAGTAGAAGGGAACCTGGAAAATCATCTGTTAGTGTTATTATCCATCACCCTGTGGCATCCTTAACATCAGAGGTTAGAAACTGAGGTGCTCACCTCCAGCCTTAGCATGCACCAAAAGGGTGACGAAGGTGGGGCAGTCACCTGACCTCTCAGAGGCTCGGTCTATGCTCCTCAGAAGAGAACACTATCCTCCCAGCAAACTACACAGTGTGACATAGACTAATGAAGGCATTACTATAATGTTTTAAAAATGCATGTTAATATGCCAGCTGAGAAGCACCATCCTGATTAATTTCAAAGAAGAGTAAGGAAGAAGTGAGGTGTTTTAAGCTGCAGCCCTACATTTTCACAAAGGCAGAAGGGACTAGCTGAACCCACCCTTTCCCAAGGCTACACATGCATGGTACCAGCCATGGTACCTGAGTACTGGCACCTTGGGTCCTGAATTTCTGATGTTATGCCTTACAAATCTCCAGAACTTCAACATTCACTGAAGATTCTAGACCTCAGAATTCAAAAGTACCTGAAAGCTCTTTGTGGTTCAAATGCCTTGTTTTAAAATGAAGGAGCTGGACTCCTGGGCATATATCTGGAAAAGATGAAAATTCTAATTTGGAAAGATACCTGCACATCAATGCTCACAGCAGCACTATTTACAACAGCCAAGACATGAAAGCAGCCTAAGTTGACCATCAACAGAGGAATGGATAAATAAGACGTGGCACATATATACAATGGAATATTACTCAGCCATAAAAAGAATAAAATAATGCCATTTGCACCAATATGGTATCATACTAAATTAAGTCAGACAAAGACAAACATATGATATCACCTATATGTGGAATCTAAAAACTGATACAAATGAACTTATTTATAAAACAGAAATGGACTCTCGGACATAGGAAACAAACTTACAGTTACCAAAAGGGAAAGTGGAGGGGAGGGGTCAATTAGCAATCTGGGGTTAACAGACACATGCTACTGTATATAAAACAGATAAACAACAATGATCTATTGTATAGCACAGGGAGCTATATACAATAACTTAGAATAACATATAATGGAAAAGAACCTGAAAAAAGAATATATATGTCTATATATGTTAAGCTAATCACTTTGCTGCACACCTGAAACACAACATTGTAAATCAACTATACTTCAATTAAAAAAAAAAATAATGAAGCAGGAGCTCAGAGCATAAAGCTAGATCAAATAAAGCATTCTCTCTAAATACAAGCCATGTTATGCTGGAGTAAAGAGCTGGTTTTTCTCTGAAGCTGGGAAAGGTACAATACAAAGGAGCCACATGAAGTAACCCAGAAAGCCGGCTTGGCCTCCTTGGTGGAGTCAGACAGGAATAACGGTGCTGAGAACAGCTGCGCTTGGCTTCGCAGCTGTGAGGGTTGAATGGGGCTCTAAGGAAGCAGGCACCTCCCAGCTTCTCATGTTGCTACAGAGGTTCTTATCTACAAAGCCATCTTAAGAACTAAGTGTGAGGCACTGGCTGCGCCATGAGCTCACTAATTGAAATGTATTAACAGCATTGAGTCCAATTATCCTTTCAAAAGGAAGAGAGCCAAACCAGGCCTCCAACAGCAGAGAAGATAATTAAGTAAACCTGTTTCTCACAGATAAATAATGGATATGACAACAGATGCCCCTCTTTCCTGGATGGTTGGGGACAACAAAGGAGGAATGTGCTTGTTTCCAAAATGAATGCAAAATAGCTGCAGGCTAAAGATCAGCCCCCTTTGAAACATCCAGTCAGGAACAGACCTGGCCTCTGTGAACCAGGATGAAACAAAAATCAATGTTTCTACACACATTACTTATTTCATTATGTACTTGCACTTTGCCTTACAAAAGAACCTAATACAAATTCAATACGTGTCCACATCCAAAACATAATTCTGCTGTCTTGTTAGCCAAGGGCTCTGTCCACAAACTTGAAGCATCTTTGACACAAGATGCTGCAGAAAGCAACTCTTTCTGGGAGCACTGAGCCTGAGCCTGCCCTGTCATCTGCCGTTATTCTTGCTCAGCTCCAGTGGATTAGAGATAACAGTCATTCGACACATTTTCCCCTAACACACACTCTCAAGTATGCATGCTGATGGCTACCGGAGGCCCATCATCAGCTGTAGGCCTAATTACAGCCAGCGCATTCTCACTGTGAAAGCCACTAATGGGAGAGAAAGTCCTAAAACTGCTATGCTGCAAGGTCTTAAAACAGAGAAAAATGAGACCATTTCAAGTATTCTCCTCCAAAGAATAAATATTAGACTACAAAAGAAAATTGTTAACCTTGGGAAAATGAATCCTAAACAGTAAGCCGTATGGAGCTCAGACTTTGCTTCACCATAGCCCAGAGCTACTAGTAATGAGATCTCTAAGGCAGCTTCCTCACTCTTCCAAAGAGTGAGGAGGAATGTACATGCATGTGTGCGCATATTTTATGGGTTGAGTACAGGTACCCATCATGGCAAATTTCAGCCTTGTCTGTTCTCTAAAGTTTATGAAATGTGATTACAAAAAGCCAATTGCCATTCATCCTCAGGGGCCCACAGTGAGGCAGCTTACAAGAGAAGCTCAATACACAGACGCTGAATAGATGAACAAAAACAAAGGAGAGAAAAGGAGGCGGGTGAAAAGTTTGCCAGCTGTTTTCACTTTTAAAAAATTTACTTACTATAAGCATCATAGCATATAATGCTTTGTTAAAACGGAAAGACTGATTTACTACATTATTTAGGTCTTTATTTTCTAAATAAGGTGAGAAAGAAACTATGCAGGAATCCTTTTATATTAGCAAAAGGACAATGTTGAAAGAAACAGAGGTTATGTATTTTAGACCTCAGTGATAGAGGTTATCCCAGGGCAAAACACACACCAACCTATTCCGTCATTTGATGAAGAAAGTAGTCAAACCACAGCAAACTGTCCCTATAGGTGAAACCTGAGTAAAAGTTTTTATGAATGCTGCTTAAAATATAAAGTAACAGCTCAATGAAAATCAAAGCCATGTTTATAATTAAAATTATTCAGGAAACTCACACAAGCAACTAACTGCTCAAATAGTGCCAAAGTAATTAAATAGGAAGAAAAGATTGTGCTGGACAACAGAATACTTATATGGAAAAATAAACCTCAACCCCTATGGCTAAAGCTACATAAAAAATTAATTCAAGATGGATGATACACCTAAATGTTAAAGTTAAAAAGTATAAAACTTTTAGAAGAAAACAAGCGAATATCTTCACAATAGGTAAAGATTTCTTTAACAAGATACAGAATCCAACAATTCAAAAAGAAGGGGGGGAAAGGTAAATCAGACTTCACTGAAATTTAAAAGTTGACTCAACAAGTAAAAGAGAATAGGCAAGTCACAGACTTGGAGAAAATACTCTGAAAACACACTTTTAGCAAATAGTTCAAAGTTAGAATATAAAAAGAGTTCCTACAACTCAATAATGAAAAGAAAAACAACTAAAGAAACTGGAACCTATTATACAGAGTGAAGTAAGCCAGAAAGAAAAACACCAATACAGTATACTGACACATATATATGGAATTTAGAAAGATGGCAATGATTACCCTGTATGTGAGACAGCAAAAGAGACACAGATGTATAGAAAGGACTTTTGGACTCTGTGGGAGAGGGAGAGGGTGGGATGATTTGGGAGAATGGCATTGAAACGTGTATACTATCATGTAAGAGCGAAGCACAAGCCTATGTTCGATACAGGATACAGGATGCTTGGGGCTGGTGCACGGGGATGATCCAGAGAGATGATATGGGGTGGGATGTGGGAGGGGGATTCAGGATTGGGAGCTAATATACACCCATGGTGGATTCATGTCAATGTATGGCAAAACCAACACGGTATTGTAAAGTAAAATAAAGTAAAAATAAAATTAAAATAAATAAATAAATAAATAAAATCAGTCCCAGATTTCCACAGAAATTTGACCAAAATATACAAATAATCAATACATATATATAAAAAAAATTTTCCTCACTGATCATCAGGAAAATGAAGATTAAAATCACAATGAGGTATTACTACTCATCTACTGGAAAAGCTACAACTAAATAGACTAAAAATGCAGAATGTTAACAAGGATGTGAAACAAATGGAACACTCATATCTTGCAGGTGGAAGTGAGAAGTTGAAACAACCATTTAGGAGCAAGGGTTCTGCAGTTTCTGATACAGTCAAGTTAACACCCACACAATTGTGTAGGTTCAGCTATTCTACTCCTAAAATTCAAATCCAAAATATGAAAACAAAATTTCCACAAAAAAGATTTGGATAAAAATCTTCATAGCCACTTATTTTATTCATAATAGCTAAAATCGAGAGTCAACCCAAATGCCCATCAACCAAAGAATGGATAAACAAATTGTGGTACAATTACACCAGGGAATACTGCCCAGGATTAAAAGAAACTGCAGATACATACATGATGCAAAAGGAAGCCAGATACACACAAAAGACATATGTACAATGGGAAGCCAGATACACACAAAAGACATGTGTACAATATAATTCCATTTATATATAGTTCTAGAACAGGCAAAACTAAACTACGGTTAAAAGTGTCAGAAAAGTTGATGCCTCTTGGTATCAGGGTTGAAGAGAGGATTAACTGGAAAGGAACACAGTGGTATGGGAACAGCAACTCTGAAACTGCTTTCTACGCACTCTGCTGCTGCTGCTAAGTCGCTTCTGTCGTGTCTGACTCTGTGCGACCCCATAGACGGCAGCCCACCAGGCTCATCTGTCCCTGGGATTCTCCAGGCAAGAACACTGGAGTGGATTGCCATTTCCTTCTCCAATGCATGAAAGTGAAAAGTGAAAGTGAAGTCACTCAGTCATGTCCGACTCTTAGCAACCCCATGGACTGCAGCCTACCAGGCTCCTCCGCCCATGGGATTTTCCAGGCAAGAGTATTGGGTTGGGGTGCCATTGCCTTCTCCGTCTGCGCACTCTAGACTTGAGCAAATAAGCATAAGCACTCAACATATTGAAACCAGGTTTCTCACCACTACAAAAGGGAGTTACAAATACAGAAAAGAGAAAAACATGCAAGTAATCTATGTTGTTTGATTGAATTGAAACTACCGATATAAATTTATAGCTTTTCACATGAACAGTTAAGTTTAGAAATAAATAGGATATATGTGTGTGTGTGTGCGCATGTGTGCATGTATACACACACACAAGCATAAATTTTCCAGCTTTGTCTTCTAAGAAGATCTAGAAAAAAATGATACCCAGTAGAAGAAACATGCTTGGCTCCCAGATCTCAGTTCTAAATACCATCCTTCATTAAAAGAATCAAGGTTTCTTGGGAGAAAGGATTAATTCAAGGGCTAAGGCAGGAAAAGTATACAATAAACCTAGAACATCTTGTGTTATACAATAAGGAAATATTCAAAAAAATAAATGAAACTGGTAAAAGTGACACAATAGCTAGCCTGAAGGGGCTTTGATTAGGTGAATCTGAGTCAATATGTGAATGAAAATAATCAAAATTACTGACTAAAATAAGAATCTATCAGTCCATAAATAAAAAAATTAAAGGTTTTTATTGCAGGGTCATGCTGTGCTTAGTTGCTCAGTCGTGTCCAACTCTTTGTGACCCCATGGACGGTAGCCCACCAGGCTCCTCTGTCCACGGTGATTCTCCAGGCAAGAATACTGGAGTGGTTCCCATGCCCTCCTCCAGGGGATCTTCCCAACTCAGGGACGGAACCCAGGTCTACTACATTGCATTAGTTTCAGGTGTACAATATTTGTATACATGCAAAATGATAATCATAGTAAGTCCAATTAACAGCTGTCATCTGACTTACAAAATTTTTCTTGCAATGAGAACTTTTAAAATGTACTCTTAGCAATTTTCAAATATGCAATGCAGTATTAACTGTAGTAACCATACTGTATATTACACTTCAATGACTTATTTATAACTGGAAATTTGAACTTTTGACCACCTTTAGCCATTTCACCCACTCATAACACTTCCTCCCTCTGGCAACCACCAAACTGTTCTATGTTGGTGAGATATTTTTTTAAAACTCCACATATAAATGAGTGAGCTTCCCTGGTGGCTCAGAAGGTAAAGAATTTGCCTGCAATACAGGAGACCCGGGTTCAATTCCTGGGTCAGGAATATCCCTTGGAGAAGGGAAAGGCAATCCACTCCAGTATTCTTGCCTGGAGAATTCCACAGACAGAGGAGCCTGGTATGCTATGGTCCACGGGGTCGCACAGAGCTGGACATGACTAAGCATGCATGTACACATATGCAGATAAATGAGATACATAAAGTATTGATCTTTTTCCATCTCACATATTTCACTTAGCATGATGCCACAGAGATCTATGCATGTTGTCTTGAATAGCAAGAGTTCCTTCTTTTCTGAGGCTGGACACTATTTCAATGTTTTTACATACCACACCTTGTTTTCTGAGTCATCTACAGATGGACAGTTAGGTTGTTTCCATATCTTGGTTACTATTAATAATGTTTCCGTGAACATTGCTGCTAAGTTGCTTCAGTCGTGTCTGACTCTGTGCGACCCCATAGACGGCAGCTCACCAGGCTCCGCCATCCCTGGAATTCTCCAAGCAAGAACACGGAGTGGGTTGCCATTTCCTTCTCCAATGCATGAAAGTGAAAAGTGAAAGTGCAGTCACTGAGTCGTGTCTAACTCTCAGCGACCCCATGGACTGCAGCCTACCAGGCTCCTCCATCCATGGGATTTTCCAGGCAAGAGTACTGGAGTGGGGTGCCATTGCCTTCTCCGCCTGTGAACATTGGGGCAATGCAAATTTTTGAGTTAGTGTTTTTGTTTTCTTTAGATAAATATTCAGAAGTGGATTTCTGAATCATATGGCAGCTCTATTTTTAATTTTTTGAGGCACCTCCATACTGTTTTCCATAGTAGCTGCACCAATTTACATACCTACCAGCAGTGCACAAAGTCTCCCTATTTCTTCACTTCCTTGCCAACACTCTCTTGTCTTTTTGATAATAGCCTTTCTGGCAGGTATGAGGTGACATCTCAATGTGGTTTTGATTTGCATTTCCCTGATGATAGATGATGATGATTGATAGCAATGTTGAACATCTTTTCATGCACCCATTGGCCATCTATATGTCTTCTTTGGGAACAAGTCTATTCAGTTTATATGCCCATTTTTTAATCACATTGCCTTTTTTGGTGTTGAGTTATGTGAGTTCTCTATACCTTTTGGACATTAATCTTTTATTAGATACAAAATCTGTAAATACTTTCTCTCACTCAGTAGGTTGCCATTTCATTTTCTGATGGTCTCTTTTACTCAGAAGAAGCTTTTTAGTTTGACATGGTCCCACTTACTTATTTTGGTTTTTGATACTGTTGCTTTCAGTGTCAGATACAGAAGTATCATCCAAGACTGTTGCCAAAGAAAATTACCACATATGTTTTCTTTTAGTTTTATGGGTTTGGATCTTAACATTCAAGTCTTTTATACATTTTGAGTTAATTTTTGTATATGGTATAAAATAATGATCCAGTTGCTTTCTTTTGCATGTGGCTGCCTAGCTTCTCCACCACTATTTATTGAAGAGACTATTCTTTCTCTACTGTATAGTCTTGGCACCAATAAAGGCCTTCTTATCAATAGAAGTTCAACTAATAAGTAGAGAAACAAAAATAACAGTCAGAAAACAATTAATGGTTGCTATAAGTGGCTAAAGATGCTTTTGTTTTGAGGTATAGCTGATTTATAATATTATATTAGTTTCAGACGTATAACATAGGGATTCAAAACTTTTATACACTATACTCCATTTAAAGTCAGTATAAAATATTGGCTATATTCCCTGTGATTTACAATATATTCTTGTAACTTATTTATTTTATACATAGCAGTTTGTACCTAGTAAGTAAAAGTTCAGTGAGAACCAGAATACTTGGAGTTCACATGTATCGACCACAAAGTACTAATTGATTCCAAAGGGAAACAGTAATTTTATAGTGGAGGGTCCTGACAAGCTTAATGAAATGATCAAAGTTTACATCATCAATACTGGGGCAAACTGATATCACATGTTTCCTAACATGATGTACAGGGAAGGACATAACATTACATGTGCTATTTGACTCCAGAGCATCCCACAAGCCCAATTCAAGGAACGTTTGACAAAATACTCTTCATAAATGTCATAATCAATAAAGACAAGACTGAGGAACTATTCCAGATGGAAGAAGGCTACAGAGACATGACAAGAAAAGGCAATCTGGAATGCAAGATTATATATTAATACTAAATTAGGGAGGAAAGTAGCTCCTGGAGGCTCAGACTTGGAATTTATCCCTGGGTCAGAAAGATCCCCTAGAGAAGACAATTGCAACCCACTGCAGTATTCCTGCCCTGGAAATCCCATGAACTGAGAAGCCTAGCAGGCTATAGAGTTGCAAAGAGTCAGACAAGACCTAGCAACTCTGTCACCACCACATAGCTATAAAGGTCATTCTTTGAGCTGACGAAATTTGATTATGAACTGTAGATTAGACAGGAATACAATATCAATGTAAAATATCCTTTTTTGATCATTATACTATGGTTGTGTCAGAGAAGGATCTTATCCTTAGGAAAGCAACATAATGCTTCCAAGTTCAAGCAGACAAAGGCGGAGAATAAAGCAATTGGAACAAAATGTAAATACTTAGTAAATCTGGATAAAGGGTATACAGATGTTTCTTGAACTTCTTTTCAACTTTAAGTTTAAAATAATAAAAGTAATCAGAGAAACATGAGTAAGCCATAGAAAAACTATTTAATAAATAGAAAACAATCAATATACATAACAAGTAGTACTATACTGAATTCAGTAATTGGAGGAAAACAAACATACTGAATTTGGTGATTCATGAATTCAAAAAATATTTGCATCTCTAATTTTGCTAAGCATTATTGAGTTTAAAAAAAATACTTACAAGACATGAACATTTATCTTCATTAAAGGAAAAATAAGACTAACCAGCACACAAGATGAATTGTGATAATTACTACAATAAAGGTAAAGTTTACCCAGTATGCAAAAAGAGCATTCCACTCAACTAGGGAGATCCTAGGGTGGCTTCACGGAGGAAGGAGAGATTTGATCTATGGGTAGGATTTCAACATACAGAACAGAAGTAGGGAACGATGTTCCACGCAGAGGGAACATCATGGCGAAACTCACTGCAGAGCACATGTGGGCTTTATTGCACAAATTGTGAGGAGAAAATTTGACTTGGTGTAGAGGGTATGAGATGGAGAAGGACATGGCAACCCACTCCAGTGTTCTTGCCTGGAGAATCCCAGGGACAGGGGAGCCTGGTGGGCTGCCGTCTATGGGGTCGCACAGAGTCAGACACGACTGAAGCGACTTGGCAGCAGCAGCAGCAGCAGAGGGCATGAGAAGGAGCAGTAGGATAAAAGACTAAAAAAATAAGTGTGAAGAAAAATCACATGAGCTTTAGATGCCAGAGGTATCTGAATCTAATTTTACATTCAGGGGAATACCCCAGTGTTCTGGGAGTTAGGAACAATGGGGATGGCTATTTCACACAGAAAGTCAGGCAACCAGCTAATCTAACAGTTCAGGTAAGTGGACATAAAGGTCTGGACCAAGAGAAGGTAGAGAAAGAGAGTGTGGTATTCCTAAATCTTCCTCTGATCATCCCATCTCTAGCCATAAAAAGGCTCAAGGTAACCACCAGCTGTTAAGGAAGCTAATAAGCATGAAGTGTGCTCACAAAGCATTTTATAAGTTCATCTTTAAAACAAGCAAATTAAGTCTCCACACTAGAATGAAGAAATTTGTACAGATTTATTAGTGTTTCTGTTTTTCTCCAATAAGCCTAGGAAAGCTTTAAAGATTATCCTTTAAAATTCCAGTGTATAAAACTCTTTTTACAAACACTACCTTTGAAGTCTCGTCTCTTTTCAAGTAACTTTTTTTTAATAAAAGAAGAAAAGCCTAAAATCAAAGCATTTTGTTTATTCAAATCTTTTTTTCTATATTCAGAAATAAAATCGATGCCTGTGGCTATTGCAAACTTCACAGTAAAATTTACATTTAATACTTCCTACATCACTCCACAGATAATTTTAATTCTTATAAACAAATACATTCCTTCCAAGTGGGGAGGGGAGCAGGGTGGAATGAAAAACAAGATTCTTGATACATGCCCCCAACAATAGTTTTGCCAACTTTGCAAGTGGAAATCTTTGAAATTAGGATTCAAGTAGTGCTAAGCTTATTTTACAGCTATAAATGGAGTAAAATAAAGCTGTAATGCAGGGAGTATCTACAACTTCAACCTGTGCTCATATTATTATAGAACTAAAATGACAGGTTAATAGGAAAATGCCTAGCACACTCTCACTTTTGTTTGGGAAAAGCTGGGCTTCCCCAATGGCTCAGGGGTTAAAGAATCCACCTGCAATGCAGGAGACACGGATTCGATCCCTGGATCAGGAAGATCCACTGATGGAGGAAATGACAACCACCCCAGTATTCTTGCCAGAAAAATCCCACGGACAGAAGAACCTGGCAGGCTAGAGTCCAAACGGTCACAAAGAGTCGGACACAACGGAGCACAACACAACAATATATTATTATACATTTCTATTGAAAGCCACCAAGAACTTTTAACTTGAATTCACTGCGAAATTCTCCTGTTTTTAGGAAATTACAGGAGAGATGAATCTTAGTGTAGAAGAGAGGAGCACTTCATTCTGCTATCGCCTTTATTATTTCTCCAGGGGATCTTCCTGACCCAGGGATCAAACCTGCATCTCCTGCATTAGCAGGTAGATTCTTTACCACTGAGCCACTAGGGAAGGCCTATGCCAATATTACATTGATTTAATTTCTACTGCTTTATAATAAGTCTTAAAATCATGTACTGTAAGTTCTCCAAATTTATTATTTTAAAAATTGTTTTAGCTATTCTAGTTTCTTGGTATTTTCATATAAATTTTAGAATCATACTGGCACTTTCTATTTTAATAAAACCACTTGGGATTTTGATTGAGATTGCACTGACTAGAGACCAGGGTTTCAGGGTATTAGCATCTTAACAGTATTGAGTCTTCTAATCTATGAACATGGTACTTCTGTCCACTTATTTTGTCTTTAATTTCTCTCTGTAAAGTTTTCTGGTTTCCAGTGTAGAGTTTCTTCACTTAAGGATTTCATATTTTTAATGCAATCATGCAAATTATTTTTTATAAATTTCATTTTCTAATTGTTGCTAAACAGAAGGGGGAAGAGTGGGAACTGTGACAAATTTTATTTTCTTGGGTTCCAAATCACTGCGGATGGTGACTGCAGCCAGGAAATTAAAAGATACTTGCTCCTTGGAAGAAAAGCAATGACAAACTACAGCATATTAAAAAGCAGAGCCATTGCTTTGCCACAAAAGCTCTGTCTAGTCAAAGCTATGGTTTTTCCAGTAGTCATGTATGGGGATATGAGAGTTGGACCATAAAGTAGACTGAAAATCAAAGAATTGATGCTTTTGAACTGTGGTGCTAGAGAAGACTCTTGAGAGTCCCTTGTACAGGAAGGAGATCCAACCAGTCAATTCTAAAGGAAATCAACCTTGAATATTCACTGGAAAGACTGATGTTGAAGCTGAAGCTCCAATACTTTGGCCACCTGATGCGAAGAGCCGACTCATTGGAAAAGACCCTGATGCTGGGAAAGATTGAGGGCAGGAAGAGAAGGGGACGAAAGAGGATGAGATGGTTGGATGGCATCTCTGATTCAGTGGACATGAGTTTGAGCAAACTCCAGGAGATGGTGAAGGTCAGGGAAGCCTGGCGTGCTGCAGTCCATGGAGTAACAGATTCGGACACGACTGAATGACTGATCAACAACAACAACAATATACAGAAATACAACTGGCTTTTTTATGTTAACTTTGTATCCTGTGACATTGTTAAATTCAAGGATTTTTGAGGCATTTCCTTTTGTGCTTCCTTTCTTGGATTTTCTATTTTCATATCCAGTCACCCTGGCAGCCCCAAACTCTGATCTCTTAACTCCTCATCCCAAGACTGTTGCTTTTTGCTTGAATTTTATATGCAATGACAGAGGATTAACAGTGCCCAGGAAGGAAAAACTGGATAAATGTGGCCTTCACTCAGTGTGGTTTCTATCTTTCATGAAAAACCCTTACACATGTTCTATTTATTGTCTATTAAAAACTATATATTACTATATTTAATATAGACACAATTATGAGAGACATTACATTAAAATTAGGCATTTATAATTTTGCATTGTCCAAGTTCATATGAGTAAAATGTTACTTTTATAAAAAAGGCTTCTGAAATTTTAAAATGCTGCCACAAAACAAGTTTGCAAGTAAACCCTGTGCCTGATGCTCTACCAAACAAAATAATAAAGGACAGAACATTTCCTGGACTGAATTCACCTCCGTAGACTTGAAAATAGCATCCAGCTTTTTACAATGCATAATGCTGCTCAACACTTTGATAATATTAAATTCTCACTGACTGATAGTAACAAGTTTCAAAAGAATTCATATTTGAAAACAAGGATTGCTGAAATCTATTTCAAATTCTTTTTAGCAGATTCTCAATACACTTTTTCCAGGTTCAGTGAGTTCTCAAGATTGCCAGTTGGCTTAACTTTAGCACATAAACAATATGATCTCATATTATCCAGCTTTTACTAATTTAGTATCTTGAGAGCTTTCATGGCAGTTGCATGGCAACTACCTATAATGAGAAGTGTGGTTGGTTGATCACTAGGGAGTTGATCATTGAATAAACACATTATGTCTTACCTTCTCCTCAACAGGACAACATTACAGGTATATTTATAAGGGAGGGAAGGTAAGAGAAAAAATAAGAAATAGGGTCAATATATATTGTAAATATCTAGAATATAACATCGATACCAACTTTATATTATATACTATTGAACAGAAATATAAGCAACAAATGCTAGTCACATAGATAATTTTAAGTTCCCTAGTGGCCTGATTTAAAAGTAAAAAGAACATCACAAACAAACGGAAAGATATACAGTGCTCATAGATTGAAAAAATTAATATTGTTAAAATGGCATACTACCCAAGGTAGTCTACAGATTCAATGCAACCCCTATCAAATTACCAATGGCATTTTTCACAGAACTAGAACAAATTACTTTAAACCTTGTGTGGAAACATGAAAGACCCCAAATAGCCAAAACAATCTTGAAAAAGAACAAAGCTAGAGGTATTACATTCCCTGATTTCAAACTATACTACAAAGCTGCAGTCATCAAAACAGGATGATACTGGCACAAAAACAGACACATAGATCAATGAAACAGAATAGAGAGTTCAGTAATGAACCCACACATATGGGCAATTCACCTACAACAAAGGAGGTAAGAATATACAATGGAGAAAAGACATCTACTTCAATAAAAGATGTTGGGAAAACTGGACAGCCTCATGCAAAAGAATCAAATTGGACTACTTGCTCATGCCATATACAAAAATAAGTTCAAAATGACTGAAGACTTAAAGACCTGAGAGCATAAAATTTCTAGAAGAAAACATAGGCAGTATGCTCTTTGACATCACTCTTGGCAACATTTTTTGGATATGTCTAATCAGGCTAGGGAAACAAGAGCAAAAATAAACAAACTGGAACCACATCAAACTAAAAAGCTTTTGCACAGTGAAAAACTAATAACAAAACAAAAAGGCAGCCTACTGAATGGGAGAAGATACTTACAAACAATATATCTGCTAAGGGGTTAATATCTAAAATATACCAAAAATTCATATAATTCAGCATCAAAAAAAGAACTCAGTTTAAAAATTGGCAGGGGACCTGAATAGACATTTTTCCAAACAAGACATACAGATGGCCAATAGACATGTTACAGAAACACAAGTCCATGTGCCTGACACACAGTGACGCCAAACAATATCAAAATGTCAGAGATTGGACAGAGAAAGGTTTATTAAGGGTCATGCAAGGAAATGGGTGGGTCATGCCATAAAGCCCCCAAACTCTCCAAAAGTTTTCAGCAAAGTCCTTTTCTCTGAAAAGGGAGGGCCATAGTTAGTTGCTGCAAACTCCTTGGTGTTAGCGTCTTTTTTCTTGAGGTCAGGTAATACTGTTCCTTTAAATCGCTACCAAACAAATGTTATTCTCTGTTCCGTCAAGAAAGGGCAAGGTCCCAAGCACAACTTTTCCCCGCTGAGGTCCAGGCCCTGACTGAAGGACCTCCGTTGGTGGCTCCCTCAGGGACAGGTCCCCAGACCCTGCCCAGCTGTTACTCGCTGAGGGAGCCAGCTGTCCAGGACCCAGCTGGCCTTCAGGCTCCTCAGCCACCCACATGAAGACTGCTGCTGCTGTCAGGTCAGGGGACAGGGACAGGGGAGAGATTCGCTGCTGCCTCAAGGCCTGAGCCAAGGCCAGCGGGTGGCCCTGGTGAGCAGGTGAGCCGGAGAGCTCAGAGAGGCCAGGCCCTGTCTCTCACCCTACTCTCCACCTAAAGGCCACCACTCCATCAACCACTGGCTGAATGCCTCACGGTCGCTCCTGGACAGTTGGTTGCTTGTGGGAGGGGCCCACTGCGGCACCAACCAGTGACTGAGCAGGGCCACTAAAGGTCGCTCCTTGACCCTTGGTAGCTTGCGGGAGGAGCCCACTGCAGCGCTGACCAATGACTGAGCGGACCCATTGTCTGGGAACACAGTGCAAAATAACGGTGCACAGCAGACAGCCTCGTGCTAAGGGCTGCGCTTCACCGCACTCGGTTACAAGGTGAGGTGGAGGGTCCCCAGGAAGAAGGCTGGGATCTGCCTTTTACCTAACTCTCTACCTAATGATCACCAGTTGGTGAACGGGCCCAGTAACGGTCACTCATGGACAGTTGGTTGCAATGTGGGACGGCCCCACTGTGGCATCAATCAATGGCTGAGCAGGACCACTAATGGCCCCGCGGTGGGAACGGATGCCTCCTAATGGGGTGCAGGGTAACGGCGCACAGCAACAGCAGCGTGCTAGGGCTGCACTCAGCCACGTTCTATTACAGACTCACAAAAGAGATGCTCATATCACTAACTATCAGGGAAATGCAAGTCAAAAACCACAATGAGATATCGCCTCACACCTGTCAGAATGGACATTATCAAGAAGACAACAAATAGGAAGTTTGGTTGAGAACGTGGGGGAAAAGGAGCCGTCTAACACTGTTGGTGAGAATGTAAATTGGTTAAGCCACTAGTAACAGTGTGGAGGTTCCTCAAAGAAACTAAAGCTAGAACTACCATACAACCCAGCAATTCCATTCCTGGTATTTATACAAAGAAAATACTAATTCAAAAAGATGTGCACGCCTATGTTCAAGGCAGCACTATTCACGCTACCCAAGAAAGCCATAAAAAGAAGGAACTCTTGGTATTTGCAACAGCGTGAATGGATCTAGAGAGTATTACATTAAATGAAACAAATTAGACTGAGAAAGACAAATACCACATGATTTCACTTATATGTGAAATCTTAAAATGAACAAACATTACAAAACAGAAAAGTGAAAGTGAAGTCGCTCAGTCTTGTCTGACTCTCTGTGACCCCGTGGACTGTAGCCCACCAGGCTCCTCTGTCTATGGGGTTCTCCAGGCAAGAATACTGGAGTGGGTTGCCATTTCCTTCTCCAGGGGATCTTCCCGACCCAGGGATTGAACCCAGGTCTCCTGCATTGCAGGCAGACGCTTTAACCTCTGAGCAACCAGGGAAGCAGGAAAATAAACAGGTAGATGCCAGAGTGGAGGGAGGTGGGAGGATGAATGAAACAGGTGAGGAAGAATAAAGGTACAAAAATCCACTTATAAAAACAAATGAGTTATAAGGATGTTCTTTAAAATGATAAAAAGGTATAAACGGTTAAAATTAATTATGATATGTTTATCCTATTCTAGTATCATTTAAACACATAATCACATAAAATATTAATGGGATTCTACACTCTTTTGTTTGTACTAAACCATCTAAATCCAGACTGTATTTTACACTGACAGCATGTCTCAGTTTGGACTGCTCACACTTCCAGTAGTCAACAGCAACATGTGGCTAGTGGCTACAGTATTAAAAAGAGCTATACTTTCTACATGCAATCAGTGAGTTTTTATTCAATTATATCATGCCTCTCTATCCTGAGCTAGTGCTCATTTTTGCATTTAGGATGTGAATAACACTCTGAACACATACTGCACTGCAACAAAAATATGATGGGAGCAAAATCTAATGTAGGCAAGGATGAAAAGAACATTCCAACCAGAATGAACAAGGAATAACAAAAGTCTTATCTGAAATGGATCCACTAGCAGAAGGTAGCATTAAATCTGCAACTGTTCACAGCAGAGCAGAAAATTTACACTGCATGGTACTGCTGAACAGACCAAGGAGTGAGGCACTAGACTAAAGGCCAAGAAAGTTAATAACTGGAATGTCCTCCAGAAAACTGACCACCAAAAAAATTGTTAAAGCTGGTCTGAAAAGGAAGGAATTAAAGCTCAAAATTACACAAATATGGTAAAGACACCATTGAACAGGGCACAAAGAAGTCTTTGGTCATCTAAGGGCTGACTTAAACCTTTCCAGAGACTTTAGAAGGCGGTACAAACTTCACACTCTCCCTCCTACTGCAATTCACAGTGCTGGCATCTCTAAAGGAAGCTCCAGCACAGGTCTGCTGCCCCAGTTTTTACATCTGGTGTCCAGTTCTGGTGCCCACTGCACAGGGGATGCTCCTTGATGGCCTGACTCTGAAACTGGCAGGCTTGCATTCTTAGTCCCACAGAACTGTAACAATCAGAGATCTTGGAAGTCTATCAGCCTCAAGGCACTGTTTGGACAGCTGACTATAACACACCCCAACCTTAATCTGAGAAGCAGGCTTCAGGTCTGGAACACATTTAAAGACGAAAAAATACTCTCAGAGAACACAGGCCTGGGAATGCCATCTTTCTGCTCTCTCTCTCTACTTTGCCATGGCTCACTGGTACCTCCCTAAAAAGAGTTTATACACTCTTTCAGAAGCCCAGTATTTGCAACTGCCCCACAGGGGACCCCCTCTGATCACCCAACCTGGAGACCAGCAGGATTTATGATTGTGGTCCCACAAGACTAGATATATTTGTAAAAGTTGCTGTTTGATAGTCTAGCTTCCAGTCAGCCTGAAACTAGATGCCAACTGAGATCCGTCCATTTGGACCACTGACAGGACTTGGCACATCCTCACCCACTGGGAGTTATTAACAATAAATCAAGTTGCTTGGAAGATCACAAAGGTTTGTGAGACAAACAGGAGCTAGGGCAAGCTTGAACAATAAGTTTCATCTCCTCCACAAGGCCACGCCTCCAAGGCCTGGAGAGGCAGCTGTTTTACCTAATAGAAACAAGCACAAGAGTCAAGAAGTGTTTGGCAAACTTCCTCATCAGCTCTGCTATTACTCTAAGCTACTTAGCTTGTGTTTCTAGACCTGAGCATCTAGTCTTTTAAGAAGAAGTTAATGTTCCTATAAGCAGCAATAGGGATGGAGGAGACTGGTGGGCTGCTGTCTATGGGGTCGCAAAGAGTCGGACATGACTGAAGTGACTTAGCAGCAGCAGCAGCATGCAAAAATGATCAAGATTACTATCAGAGTTTTTATACAATCACCAAAAGAAAAGAGTTCAAAATGTTAACCCAAGCTTGAGTTATCTTCACTAACCTGATGGCAAAAAAAAATTGGCATTCTGAAGCATCTCATTCACCATGGAAAACAATGTTAACAAAAGACTCTGAGTCAGAAGGGAAGTGGCTGTCACAAAGGTAATGTATTGAAGTCCCGCTGTCATTTTCACACTCATATTTATTGAATTTAACTCGTATCTACAAACTATTCTTAATCATTCTATGAGTGTGGTTTTCTGTTTCCTCCTAAAATCTTGAGGTTTTCCTTAGTTTACAGGAGCATCAGGAAAGGGAAGAAGAGGGTTAGTAACTTAAAGCTGCAATACTGAGAAGTACCAGCAGAGATGGAGTGAAGGCAGAGCAGGTGATAAAGAAGATAATGATAATAAACTAGGGGTACAGAGTGGGGATAGAAATGACAGATTCTCAAAGAAATGTTGGATTAACTTCATAAGCATCTTCATAATGATGAGCCTACAACATCAAGATAAATTGAAATTAAGTTCAATCCTATTTTATTTTTTAAAAGTTCTACCAAAAAGAGTTACAGTAGGTTCTCATTATTTACCGATTCCTCACTTGCATATTCTCCTACTCAGTAAAATTTGTCTGTAGCCCCCAAATCAAAATTCATAGCACTTTGGCCATCATTCACAGATATGTACAAGATGGCAACAATTTGAATCATCCAATACACATCTTCCCAGCTGAGGTCAAAAAAGATGATGCTCTGTCTTCCTGTTTCAGTTGTCATACTGTAACTACGTGTTCTCAGAGTATATGTTGTGCCAAGTTTTTGTGATTTGGGCTTTATATGAGTTCAGATGGTAAAGAATCTACCTATAATGCAGGAGACCCGGGTTTGATCCCTGGGTTGGGAAGATCCCCTGGAGGAAGAAATGGCAACCCACTCTAGTATTCTTGCCTGGAGAATTCCATGGACAGAGGAGCCTGATGGTGGTCCCTGGGGTCTCAAAGACTCAGACATGACTGAGCGACTAACACACGTACACACACATGAGTAATTTTGCCCTTTAAAATGGGCCCCAACCATCAGGCTGAAAGTGCCGGCCAATGTTCCTAGAAGGTTGTGATGTGCCTGACAGAGAAAGGCTTCAGGAATAAGTTATAGTGTTAGTAGCCATGAAGTCAATACCAATGAGTTAACGATATATATTAAACAAAATGTCTTTAAGCAGAAACACCCATAAAACAAAGTAGGGTGGAGAGAGGGCAAATGTAGACTGCATGAGTGGCTGGACAGCTTAACATGGCCACCATGGCACGAGCTCCACCCTGAGCCATGCAACCCTCCAGGCACGGCTGCTTCACCGTGTGGCAATGGCTGCTACGGCTGAGATGAAAGCTCAGCTGTGAGACACAGAGGTGGCTCAGACCCGAAGCAGGCAGAGCAGGACAGGGCAGCCGTTACTGGTGCTTACATGGGCAGCATATCAGAAGCACTACCAGTCTCTGTCTGTGGCCAGACCACCACAGCCTGCACCCCAACCAAGCTGAGCGCCTGCATCAGTCCTTCTTGTCCTTCTGCTGCCCTCTGGGTCAAAACAAACTCAAGAGAAGAGAACTGACATCAAGCATTTTTTTCCAAACGCAATAAGAAACTGGTAATCAATTATATAAGAAAAGTGGGAAACTAAATAATGAACTACTAAAAAAACCAATAGGTCAGTGAAAAAATCAAACAGGAAATCAGAAAATATTTCAAGACAAATGGAAACAGAAATACAACTTTCCAAAATCTATGCAATGCAACAAAAGCAGCTCTAAAGGCCTTCCTCAAGAAACAAGAAAAATCTTGAATAAATAACCTAACCTACCATCTAACAGAATTATAAAAAGAATAAAGCCCAAAGTCAGCAGAAAGAAGGAAATAATAAAGATCATAAAGATCAGATGGGAAATAAATGAAATAGAGACCAAAAAAAATAAAAAAAGATCCTAGAAAAGATCAATGAAACCAGAGCTGGATCTTGGAAAACATAAAATTGATGAAACTTTAGTCAGGCTCATCAAGAAGAAAAGAGAAGACCCAAATAAACAAAATAAAAAATGAAAAGAAATAAGAATTGATAACATATAAATACAAAAAAGTCATAAAAGAATTCAACAATTACATGCCAACAAACTGAACAACCTAGGGGAAATGGACAAATTCCTAGAAATATACAATCTTCCAACACTGAATCAGGAAGAAGTAGACAACCTGAAAAGACCAGTCATTAGTAGTAAAATTGAATTTGTACTTAACCAAAAAAAAAAATTTCCAGCAAACAAAAGTACACAGACAACACCACAGAGGAATTCCACCAAACAGATAAAGAAGAGCTAACACCTATACTTCTCAAACTATTCTAAAAACTTAAAGAGGATGGAATACTTTCAAATTTATTCTGTGAGGCCAACATTACTGTGATACCAAAGCCAGACAAAGACACTGAAAAAAAAAAAAGGAATTATAGGACAATTATCTCTGGTGAACATAAATGTAAAAATGTAAAAGTCCTCAACAAAATATCAGCAAATCAAATTCAACAATAAAAAGCAAGCACATACCACGATCAAGCAGAATTCATTTGGCTCAACCTTCACAAATTAATCAGTATGACACACCATATTAACAAAGGCAAGGATAAAAAAATCACATGATCATTTCAACAGATGCAGATAAAGCAGATGACAAAATGCAAAACCCATTCATGATCAAAACTCTCATCAAAGTTAGTAAAGATAGAACACTTATCAACATAATAAAGGTCATTTACGACAAACCCATGCTAACATCATACTCAACAGTGAAAATATGAAAATCTTACCTATTAAATCAGGAACAAGAATGCACTATTGTCACTTCTATTTAATACATTATTGGAAGCCCTTGTCACAGCAATCAGACAAGAAAAAGAAAAGGTACCCAGATTTTTTCCCAAAGAGAAAAGTGTCACTATTGACAGATGATTTGATACTTTATATAGAAAACCCTGAAGTCTTCACCCCAAAACTATTAGATTAATAAATGAATTCAGTAAAGTTACAGGATGAGTGAGTGAGTGAGTGAGTGAAGTCACTCAGTCGTGTCCGACTCTTTGTGACCCCATGGACTGTAGCCTACCAGGCTCCTCCATCCATGGGATTCTCCACACAAGAGTACTGGAGTGGGTTGCCATTTCCTTCTCCAGGGGATCTTCCTGACCCAGGGATCAAACCCGGGTCTCCCGCATTCCAGGCAGACGCTTTAACCTCTGAGCCACCAGGGAAGCCCAAAAAGTTACAGGATACAAAATTAATATATAGAAATCTTTTGCTTTTCTATATACTAGTACTGAACTATCAAAAAGAGAAAGCAAGAAAACCATTCTTTTTTAAATTACATCATAAAAGAATTTTAAAAAAAACCTAGGAATCTACTTCCCAAGGAAATGAAAGATGTATATTCTGAAAACTATAAATCATTGATGAAAGAAGTTGAAAATGGAAATATACCCCATATTCTTGAAATGTAAGAACTAATAATATTAAAATATCCATACTACTCAAATCAATATACAGATTTAAAGCTATCCCTATCAAAATATCCATGACATTTCTCACAGATTAAGACAAATAATCCCAAGATTTATAGAACCACAAAAGGTCCTGAATTGCCAAAGTCATCTTGAGAAAAAAGAACAAGATGGAGGTATCATTTATACTGCGAATCCATAGTAATCAAAACAGCAAGGTACAGACCAATGGGTTAGAGAGCCCAGCAATAAAACCACACACTTATGCTCAATTAATCTATGACAAAGGAGCTAAGAATATGCCATGGAGAAAAGGCAGTCTCTTCACTAAGTGGTGCTGGGAAAACTGGACAGCTGCATGCAAAAGAATGAGATTAAAACATTTCCTCACACTATATACAAAAATAAACTGAAAATGGATTAAAGACCTAAATGTAAAACCTGAAACCATAACACTCCTAAAAAAGAACTTAGGCAGAACACTCTTTGACATCAATCATACCAATATTTTTGGATCTGTCTCCTAAGGCAAAAGAAATAAAAGCAAAAGTAAACAAATGGGACCTTATTAAACTTGAAAGCTTTTGCAAGCAAAGGAAGCCATCAACAACAACAACAAAAAAGACAATCTACTGAATGGGAGAAAAAATTGCAAATTATATGATCAATAAGAGGTTAATATCCAAAATACATAAACAGCTCATATAATTCACTATCAAAAAACAAACAACTCAATTAAAAGTTGGGCAAAAGCTTGAGCAGTCATTTTTTCAAAGAAGATTTGATAGTCAATAGGTTGTTAACTGCAACACTTTTAAAGATCACTGGACACAAATAGGACATCTGCTTTAGAAGTTCTCTGACACAAGTTTTAATCCCAGCTCTTTCCTATCTGCCTGAAGTCTTTTCAACAAAGATGAACTACTCAATTCTTTACTAGTACCCATGTCAAATCGTTCAAAAATCAAAAGTTTCTAATCTCAACATCCCTTTATTGTTTCAGAATGAGTACTTTACACAAGCTTTCTTAAAGTAGGTTGGTTGTCCATTGACCAGCAGCAGTGGCCAGTTTCTTAATTAAAGCACTGGACATAACAGCAACCACTTCCTTTCTTGGCAACAAATCCCTCTGAAGGTGTGATTACTCTCACACTCTCAAGTTGCTCCTAAATTAGCACTATCTGTGCTTCACCATTCACAGCGAAGCTGAAACCTGAGACAAACAAGTCTAAACAAACAAAAGCAAACAGACAGAAAACTTTTTTAACCTTCAACAGGCAGAGAAACACTCATCATTTCTCAATGACTTTGATAAGAATGACACCTTTATTTTAGAGTTAGGTATATAGGAATATTTGAGCCCCAAACCATTAACATAACTTTGTTCTTGGAATAAAATTATTTTTCAGTGATAAAATTATAAAGATCTAAGAAAATAATGAAAAGACTGGCATGGAAAGGAACACAAAATAGAAATCATAGAAAATTGTGTGGCAATGCCCAAATAATTTACAGTTCATATTTCAATTGCTTTTGTCAGTTATATAAGAATTGACCCTACTGAGTTATTTGCTGCAACATGTCACGTGACTCTCCTGAGCCATGGAACCTATCCTCTCTCCATCCCCATTATGGTGAGCAGCAGCTGCACATGGTGGGCTCTTCATGTCCATGGGAAAGGAGAAGGCAGAAGTTTGGAACAAGGTGAGTAGTGATCATCAGGAAAACAGTAACACCATCAGTAAAAACTTTCCTAAATGTCAAACAGGCCAGGCATGGTCAGAAGAATGGAAACCACCATTCCAAACACCTGCCCTCAAAAAGTAACCAAAAAAAAAAAATCAAATTTCCAACAAGAAAACAGATAAAAAGCAAGTCCTCTAGAATTCCTATCCCACTGAACTTCTCAATTCTATTTTCCACAGGAGGGAAAATAAATTAGACTGGAAGATGAATTGCCAGAAGAGGGCTGTAGAAAGATAAACAATGTCTTTACAATGAAGAGAAATTTTTATTTCATCTATTAAATTTGAAAAGATATCTAGTGTAGACTTCTATATTCCTGACAATCTCATTTCTCAAAGAAAAAAACATTTTTAAGGTTCAGAAATTGTATACTTTCCATTTTCAGGAATCTGTCCTAAGGAAATGTCTAAAGATAAATATCTAGATATAGAAAAGACAGAGCTACAACAATGTTTATTACGTAACTGTAATATCCAAAAGTGGGAAACACCTAAATGATTGACAATGGAGAATTGCTGCAAAACATTTTGATACATCCACACAGAGGAATTCTGTGTACTCATTACAAACTGTGTATATCTTCCCCGATATGGCAATATGCTTCAAGATGATAAGTGTAACATGATTCCATCTTTATAAAATGCATGAATGACTACATATATATGGAATATATGCATGCTAAATCACTTCAGTCATGTCCAACTCTTTGAGACCGTATGGGCTGTAGCCTGCCAGGCTCCTCTGCCCATGGGATTCTCCAGGCAAGAATACTGGAGTGGGTATGACCTCCTCCAGGGAATCTCTCCAACCCAGACATGGAACCCATATCTCTTACGTCTCCTGCATTGCAGGCAGGTTCTTTACCACTAGCACCAACTGGGAAGCCCATATATATGGGGTGGATATACACAAAAGCATTAATGTAATCATCCTAGCATGTTTGGCTTTCTTTTATTTCCTGATTTCTTTTATAATAATCATGTATTATTTTTATACAAAGAAAAAAAGAGATCATTCAGAAGTAAAATACAAAAACAAGCAAATAAAGACTAAATGACTTCTCATTAACATCTTCAGCCTGCAGTAAACAGATGTTCCATTTCATACCACCGGAAAAGTCACTTCCCATTCTGACATTTAATGCAAGAAAAATACTAAATGCTTACCTAGGTTACCATCAATTCATACAATTTATTTCCTTAAGATGCAAGAATATTTTACCTATGTGTGATAAATCAATTGAGATGGCTAAGAAATGAGGTGTTCTAGTTAAATGATCTTCAAAGAGTAAAAACAATTTCCCTCAGCAATGAATCAGTTCAATTTCATGTAGAGGCAGATAAAGTCTAATGAACAAAATTCAATCTGTCTTTGATGAATGAGGATATGAGTACCTCAAAAGTCAACGCAAATTATAAGACTCTGGACACAGAGAAACTATAGAGAAAAGTCTAAGTGAATTTTTTCTGACTGGAACATATGCCATGGAAACGAGTTCCCTGAATGAATCCCAGATGTGCCCTGTTTTCTTGCAATCTATGTCTGTCTCTAAAGTATAACACAGAAGATCCTCAGCTGATTGTACAAGAAACTTCCAGTTAATGGCAGTCTTCTTCTAAGTCACTGAAGAAAGTTAGTATATAGCAAAAAAACTACTGAGATAAGACACTTTTGTAAACAATATGTAAGTTTTAAGCCACATTCATTTAAGACAGTATAGGATTTTTGCTCATTATCAAAATCATACACCAATCACTTAAAGACTTGGGGAAAAAATTTGAGGAAGGTAGAAACCAAAAAATCAAAGAATGATAGATATCACTACATAAAGACTTCTAAGTTCCCTCCGACCAAAATACAACAGGCAAAATGAGGAGACAAATAGCAAACTAGGAAAAACATTTATAACAGATTGTGAAGACTAACATCTTCATTATATATTTTAAAAAATTCTAATTATTAAGAAAAAGACAAATTCACTTAAGGCCATGAAGTAGGCATTCAAAAAAGGATGAACACAGTAAATATGATAAAATGTTTTATATGAATAGAAATAAAAGTGTAATAATATAATAAATATAATTTTTATTAAAATGACAATGATTATGATTTT
>SJYT01076661.1:129853-166171 GCA_006410635.1 Cephalophus harveyi
GAGGATGAGATGGCTGGATGGCATCACTGACTCGATGGATGTGAGTCTGAGTGAACTCCGGGAGTTGGTGCTGGACAAGGAGGCCTGGTGTGCTGCGATTCATGGGGTCTCAAAGAGTTGGACACGACTGAGCGACTGAACTGAACTGAACTGAAAACAAACATAGGGAACCTCCTTGGAAGTGACAGGTGCAATACATTAAAACCCTTTGGTTAGTACCGACTTCATAGGAAGGGGCCTATAGATCTTGAGAAATATAAGCCAGATCAAGGAACTATCCGAAAATGAACTGACCCCACACCACCCACAACAACACCAGAGAAAGTCCTAGATATATTTTCACTATCATTCTCTGCTAAATTTTTTTAAATTTTTAAGTCCTTTATTCTCCTTTAATTTTCATTTTTATAACCTAGTATTACTTTGCAAAAAAAAGGGAGAGACTCTATTTTTTAAAGCAAATTTCATATATATATATATTATAATTTTTGTGACTTTGTTTTTTCTTTAATATTGTATTTTTGAAAATCCAACATCTACTCTAGATTTTTAATCTTTGCTTTTTGGTATTTGTTAACAATTTTATACCTTTAAGAACCCAATCTTCAGTACCCATTTTTACTTGGGAGTGAGATTACTGGCTTGACTGTTCTCTCCCCCTTTGGAGTCTCCTTTTTCACCACCAGATCACCTCTCTCTCCTCCCTCCCCCTTCCCTTCTCTACCCAACTCTGTGAATCTCTTTGTGTGTTCCAGGCGGTGGATAACATTTAGGGAACTGATTACTGGCTGGGTCTGTCTTTCTCCTTTTGATCCCCCGCTTTATCCTCCTGGTCACCTCTGTCTCCTTTCTCCCTCTTCTCTTCTCTGTGTAACTCCGTGAACATCTCTGAGCGGTCCAGACTGTGGAGTACACATAAGGAAGTGATTACTGGCTAGCTTGCTCTCTCCTCTTTTGATTCTACCTCATCTCATTCAGGTCACCGCTATCTCCCTCCTCCCTTTTCTCTTCTCCATGTAACTCTGTGAACCTTTCTGGGTGTCCCTCACTGTGGAGAAACTTTTCATCTTTAACCTAGTTATCAATGGTGTCGTATAGATGGAGAAGTCCTGAGGCTACTGTAAAAATAAGACTGAAAACCAGAAGCAGGAGGCTTAAATCCAAATCCTGAGAACCCCACAGAACTCCTGACTCCAGGGAACATTAATTGACAGGAGCTCATCAAATGCCTCCATACTTACACTGAAACCAAGCACCGCCCAAGGGCCAACAAGATCCAGAGCAAGACATAGCATGAAAATTCTCCAGCAACACAGAAACACAGCCCTGAGCTTCAATATACAGTTACTCCAAACCCACTGACATCTCATAACTCATTACTGGACATTTCATTGCACTCCAGAGAGAAGAAATCCAGTTCTACCCACCAGAACACCAGCACAAGCTTTCCTAATCAGGAAACCTTGACAAGCCACCTGTACAAGCCCACCCACAGCAAGGAAACTCTACAATAAAGAGAACTGCACATATTGCCAGAATACAGAAAGGCCATCCCAAACACAGCAATGTAAACAAGATGAAGAGACAGAGGAATACCCAGCAGGTAAAGGAACAAGATAAATGCCCACCAAACCAAACAAAAGAGGAAGAGATAGGGAATCTACCTGATAAAGAATTCTGAATAATGATAGTGAAAATGATCCAAAATCTTGAAAATAAAATGGAATCACAGATAAATAGCCTGGAGACAAGGATTGAGAAGATGCAGGAAAGGTTTAACAAGGACCAGAAGAAATAAAAAAGAGTCAATATATAATGAATAATGAAATAAATGATATCAAAAACACTCTGGAGGGAACAAATAGTAGCATAAGGGAGGCAGAAAATAGGATTAGTGAGGTAGAAGATAGAATGGTAGAAATAAATGAATCAGAGAGGAAAAAAGAAAAATGAATTAAAAGAAATGAGGACAATCTCAGAGACCTCTGGGACAATGTTAAATGCCCCAACATTTGAATCATAGGCGTCCCAGAAGAAGAAGACAAAAAGAAAGACCTTGAGAAAATACTTGAGGAGATAATAGTTGAAAACTTCCCTAAAATGGGGAAGGAAATAATAACCCAAGTCCAAGAAACCCAGTGAGTCCCAAACAGGATAAACTCAAGGCGAAACACCCAAGACACATATTAATCAAGTTAACAAAGATCAAACACAAAGAACAAATATTAAAAGCAGCAAGGGAAAAACAACAAATAACACACAAGGGGATTCCCATAAGGATAACAGCTGATCTTTCAATAGAAACTTTTCAGGCCAGGAGGGAATGGCAGGACATACTTAAAGTGATGAAAGAAAATAACCTACATCCCAGATTACTGTACCCAGCAAAGATCTCATTCAAATATGAAGGAGAAATCAAAAGCTTTACAGACAAGCAAAAGCTGAGAGAATTCAGCACCACCAAACCAGTTTCTCTAGACAGGAAACACAAAAAGGATGTATAAACTTGAACCCAAAACAATAAAGTAAATGGCAACAGGATCATACTTATCAATAATTACCTTAAACGAAAATGGGTTGAATGCCCCAACTAAAAGACAAAGACTGACTGAATGGATAAAAAAATAAGACCCCTATATATGCTGTCTACAAGAGGCCCACCTCAAAACAAGGGACAGATCCAGATTGAAAGTGAAGGGCTGGAAAAAGATATTCCACGCAAATAGAGACCAAAAGAAAGAAGGAATAGCAATGTTCATATCAGATAAAATAGACTTTAAAACAAAGGCTGTGAAAAGAGACAAAGAAGGACACTACATAATGATCAAAGGATCCATCCAAGAAGATGATATAACAATTATAAATATATATGCACCCAACATAGGAGCACCGGAATATATAAGTATGAAAGGGGAAGTTAACAATAACACAATAATAGTGGGGAGACTTTAATACCCCATTCAAACCCATGGATAGATCAACTAAACAGAAAATTAACAAGGAAACACAAACTTTAAAGGATACAATAGACCAGTTAGACCTAATTGACATCTATAGGACATTTCACCCCAAAACAATGAATTTCACCTTTTTCTCAAGTGCACACGGAACCTTTTCCAGAATAGATCACATCCTGGGCCATAAATCTAGCCTTGGTAAATTCAAAAAAATTGAAATCATTCCAAGCATCTTTTCTGACCACAATGCAGTAAGATTAGATCTCAATTACAGGAGAAAAACTATTAAAAATGTCAACATATGGAAGCTGAACACGCTGCTGAATAACCAATAAATCACAGAAGAAATCAATAAAGAAATTAAAAAATGCATAGAAATGAATGAAAATGAAAACACAACAACCCAAAACCTGTGGGACATTGTAAAAGCAGTGCTTAGGGGAAGATTCATAGCAATACAGGCTTACCTCAAGTAACAAGAAAAAAGTCAAATAAATAACTTAACTCTACACCTAAAGCAACAAGAAAAGGAAGAAATGAAGAACCCTAGGGTCAGTAGAAGGAAAGAAATCTTAAAAATTAGGGCAGAAATAAATGCAAAGGAAACAAAAGAGACCATAACAAAAATCAACAAAGCCAAAAGCTGGTTCTTTGAGAGGATAAATAAAATTGACCAATCATTAGCCAGACTCATCAAGAAACCAAGGGAAAAAAAGTCAATAAAAGTCATTTCAAGTCAATAAAATTAGAAATGAAAATGGAGAGATCACAACAGACAACACAGAAATACAAAGGATCATAAGAGACTACTATCAGCAATTATATGCCAATAAAATGGACAACTTGGAAGAAATGGACAAATTCTTAGAAAAGTACAACTTTCCAAAACTGAACCAGGAAGAAATAGAAAATCTTAACAGACCCATCACAAGCACAGAAATTGAAACTGTAATCAGAAATCTTCCAGCAAACAAAAGCCCAAGTCCAGATGGCTTCACAGCTGAATTCTACCAAAAATTTAGAGAAGAGCTAACACCTATCCTACTCAAACTCTTCCAGAAAATTGAAGCGGAAGGTAAACTTCCAAACTCATTCTATGAGGCCACCATCACCCTAATACCAAAACCTGACAAAGATGCCACAAAACAAGAAAACTACAGGTCAATATCACTGAAGAACATAGATTCAAAAATCCTTAACAAAATTCTAGCAAACAGAATCCAACACCACACTAAAAAGATCATACATCATGACCCAGTGGGCTTTATCCCAGGGAATGCAAGGATTCTTTAATATCTGCAAATCAATCAATGTAATACACCACATTAACAAATTGAAAAATAAAAGCCATATGGTTATCTCAATAGATGCAGATAAAGGCTTTGACAAAATTCAACATCCATTTATGATTTTAAAAAACCCTCCAGAAAGCAGGAAAAGAAGGAACATACCTCAACATAATAAAAGCTATAAATGACAAACCCACAGCAAACATTATCCTCAATGGTGAAAAATTGAAAGCATTTCCCCTAAAGTCAGGAACAAGACAAGGGTGCCCACTTTCACCACTTTTATTCAACATAGTTTTGGAAGTTTTGGGCACAGCAATCAGAGCAGAAAAAGAAATAAAAGGAATCCAAATTGGAAAAGAAGAAGTAAAACTCTCACTGTTTGCAGATGACATGATCCTCTACATAGAAAACCCTAAAGACTCCACCAGAAAATTATTAGAACTAATCAATGAATATAGTAAAGTTTCAGGATATAAAATCAACACAGAGAAATCCCTGGCATTCCTATACACTAATAATGAGAAAATAGAGAAAATAAGGAAACAATTCCATTCACCATTCCAACGAAAAGAATAAAATACTTAGGAATATATCTACCTAAAGAAACTAAAGACCTATATATAGAAAACTATAAAACACTGGTGAAAGAAATCAAAGAGGACACTAATAGATGGAGAAATATACCGTGATCATGGATTGGAAGAATCAATATAGTGAAAATGAGTATATTACCCAAAGCAATCTATAGAGTCAATGCAATCCCTGTCAAGCTACCAACGGTATTTTTCACAGAGCTAGAACAAATAATTTCACAATTTGTATGGAAATAAAAAAAACCTTGAATAGCCAAAGCAATCTTGAGAAAGAAGAATGGAACTGGAGGAATCAACCTGCCTGACTTCAGGCTCTACTACAAAGCCACAGTCATCAAGACAGTATGGTACTGGCACAAAGACAGAAATATAGATCAAACTCCTTTTCCTATTTGGAACCAGTCTGTTGTTCCATGTCCAGTTCTAACTGTTGCCTCCTCACCCGCATGCAGGTTTCTCAAGAGGCAGGTCAGGTGGTCTGGTATTCCCACCTCTTTCAGAATTTTCCACAGTTGACTGTGATCCACAGTCAAAGGCTTTGGCATAGTCCATAAAGCAGAAATAGATGTTTTTCTGGGCCTCTCTTGATTTTTTGATGATCCAGCAGATATTGGCAATTTGATCTCTGGTTCCTCTGCCTTTTCTAAAACCAGCGTAAACATCTGTAAGTTCACGGTTCACGTACTGTTGAAGCCTGCCTTGGAGAATTTTAAGCATTATTTTACTAGGATGAGTGCAATTGTGCAGTAGTCTGAGCATTCTTTGGCATTGCCTTTCTTTGAGATTGGAATGAAAACTGACCTTTTCCAGTCCTGCGGCCACTGCTGAGTTTTCCATATTTGCCGGCATATTGAGTGGGGCCTGTCCTCAGAGATTACTAAACTAGAATCATGTTATTAGTCTGTGATTCTCAAGTGCAGCCAGGTTGAGAACCACTACATTAGATTATAAACTCCTTAAAGGATTTTTTTTTTCATCTGTGTACCTCAGGCACAATGGTTGGCAAAGTGATTAACAATGTTGATTAAATTAATGGATCCATGAAAAACAGTCATTTACAGTAATTGCTTATTTACATTTATGGATAAAGAGCTATAAAAGAGCTATAAAGTCCTTTTCACTATGATATGTCTTCAAAGGTTACAATTCTTCCTTAGTCTAAAGAAAAATGTTCCTCACTATAAACTCTACTCACTAGCCCCAGGTCTGCTGTTTGAAATACACTTGAAGGCTAGTCTCTGGTCTTCATTTATTTTCAGACAATAAATGCTCATATATTTTCAAGCAATCATAATTGAGCCCTTGCATTTGGGCTTCTTCTTTAGTCAGGACAAATCTTAGCCCATGTAAAAAGGGTTATGCTTCAGATTCACTCCCCTGGGAAGTGGGTATTTCAGCACCCAAAAGGACATTTAATCCATGTTCTGAATAATAATTAAAGGTTAGCTGTACTGAGAAGAAATGGTTTTTCAGACATAGCCATGAGCAAAGCACCATGGATGGAAGTGCATGATAATCTCTGGAAACTGAGAGCTGTGGTTAGATCACAGAATAAAAGGGGTGAAATGGGAGTAAAAGGCAGAAAGAGAAAGCTAGAGAGGTCACCTCAGGCCACATGATAAAGAGCCTTTTCAGTTCAGTTCAGTTCAGTCGCTCAGTCGTGTCCGACTCTTTGCGACCCCATGAATCGCAGCACGCCAGGCCTCCCTGTCCATCACCAACTCCCTGAGTTCACTCAGACTCACGTCCATCAAGTCAGTGACGCCATCCAGCCATCTCATCCTCGGTCGTCCCCTCATCCTCCTGCCCCCAATCCCTCCCAGCATCAGAGTCTTTTCCAATGAGTCAACTCTTCGCATGAGGTGGCCAAAGTACTGGAATTTCAGCTTTAGCATCATTCCTTCCAAAGAAATCCCAGGGTTGATCTCCCTCAGAATGGACTGGTTGGATCTCCTTGCAGTCCAAGGGACTCTCAAGAGTCTTCTCCAACACCGCAGTTCAAAAGCATCAAATCTTCGGTGCTCAGCTTTATATATGATATTAAAATAATTATTTTATGGCTAATTGGATCCACCTGGAGTTTAGAGATGCGAAGAGAACCAATGAATTCAGGTCAATGACTATCAACCAATCAAAAACAAAAGCAAGAAGAAAAACTAGTTTCAAGTAGAGGGGAAGATAATGAATTTTGCTTGAGATGTTTTTAATTTTAAATAGTCCAGGATATCCTACCAGAAGTCTTTCTGAAGGAGTTGTCAATGTGCTTTTGGAACCTGATGGAGAATCAAGCACGGCAGGTTGGATTTAAAGACTCATTTAAACAAAAGTTGTAGGTAAGACAGGCAGTCAGATGAAAAATATTAACACTGGTTCTCCATAGTGGGACTGCAGGTATCTTTTTTCTTGTTCAAAACACTCAAATTGTTTATAATAAGAATGTATTACTTCTATTTAAAGAAAATAAGGATTATAAAGTAAAATATGGGTGAGATCATTCAAAGACGGCACGAACAGTGTAAAAAGACAAAGACCAAATGCAAAAACCTGGGAATAAGAAGCATTTACAAAGGAGTAACAGAGGAGTAGCTAGCTAAAGAAACAGGATCTACGATAGAGTAATACAAGATTTCAGAAGTATCTCAGAAAGCAAGAGAGGAGCAACCTAGAAAAGAGGGTTTAATGCTGCAGAGAAAAAGAGTAGGATGGGGATTAAAGAAACCACTGGTAATTAGGAGATGATTATATAACAAGACATTTAGGGAAATGATTGAGATAAAAGCCAGACTACAGTGAGTTGAATAGAGAGTGGGAAATTAAAGAAATAAAGGTAAGGAGCCTAGCTTTGAAGGGAAGGTCAAAAACAAGTCATAACTGAAAAAGGTCAGGTTAAGGACTAGCCTACCTTTCTCTGTGTCCACCATGGAGACGCAAAACTTGCAGTCAAAGAAGTCAAGTAAGTCACATTCATTCTCTCTGTCCTACCAAAGTCCTCACCTGCTGCAACAAAGAAAATAACCCTACACGGGACAAGGTAGCCTGTCTCACGGTCATTGCTCATTTCAGTACTTTTGTCCTTCTGGATAAAACAAAGACCAGAGTTTTCAGAGCCACCATTACCCTAAAAGAATTCTTACCTTATTCTCAACACAAACATGTTAGTCAACCAAAATTACACACACACACACAAAAAAAAAAAAAATACAGTGAAACTTAGCTATCTTGCTAGATTTATGCTTGCTGCTGCTACTGCTAAGTCGCCTCAGTCGTGTCCGACTCTGTGCGACCCCATAGACGGCAGCCCACCTCCTGGGCTCCACCATCCCTGGGATTCTCCAGGCAAGAACACTGGAGTGGGTTGCCATTTCCTTCTCCAATGCATGAAAGTGAAAAGTGAAAGTGAAGTTGCTCAGTCGTGTCCGACTCCTAGCGACCCCATGGACTGCAGCCCACAAGGCCCCTCTGTCCATGGGATATTCCTGGCAAGAGTACTGGAGTGGGGTGCCATTGTCTTCTCCAATTTATGCTTATAGAAATATAATTCCAAGGATTGCTGTTGAGTCTGTTAACCTGGTAAGGAGCTCAGGTGTCCCTTGTGGAAAATAACTAAATAAATAAATAAAATTTCAACTCGTAATCAGTATATTGAATTATCCTTCCAAATGAACACAAAGACTTCTCTCACTATCCAGATAGTCCACAAATGCTCATCACTATGAATGAAAAATAAATAACAGTCCTCATTTTAGCCTCCAAATGAGTGGTGGAAGATCCACCCTTTTCACCTGCACTCTGAGAGACATGCATTCAGTAACTGATCATGAAATGATCTATAGGCAGACAGGCAGGCAAGTGGAAGCCATTCCAACAAGTTGATCTAACTAAATGATTAGCTCGTCCCCAAAAAATCAAGATTTGTCTGAAATAGCACTAAGCACTGAATGAAACAGAAAACTAAATTAACTCCCAGAATATCTCAGGATGCTGAAAGTCCCTGAGTGCTTACATTTACATTTCAGGCTGCTGCTGCTGCTGCACTTTATAAACAACCTATTTGGAGTCCTCACTAATGAGTTCTTGATATTCACAGATTACATCATCATACCAGAGCCTGAGAATATTAAGTGCTATGATTAGAACTATGTCATGTTAAAAATAGATGGGCATATGTGGCAGAGTTATGCAATGGAATGCTACTCAGCAATAAAAAGGGACAAGCTATTGATACTCACCACAGTGGGAATCAATCTCAGAATCATTATGAGTGAAAAAAAAGCCAGATCAAAAAAAAAAAAAGGACATGCTTCTGTGATTCCCTTTATATAAAATCTAGAAAAAGCATGTGAATCTGCAGTGACTGAAAGCAAATCAGTGGCTGCCTGGGGACAGGGCAGAGGAAGGGCTGGATTACAGAATGGAAGCAGGAAGCCTTTGGGGCTATTGGAAATGGCTATCTTGATTATACTGACAGTTTCATGAGTGTACACATATGTCAAAACTGACCAAACTGTATACTTCAAATGTCTGTCATTTAGTGTACTTCAATTAATCTTCAATAAATTTTTTTAAAAGTTTGAGGCAATTGTTCAATCTTCTCATAAAATATCTGAATAACACTTTAAAGCAGCATTATTTACATATGAACAATGAACAGACTAATAACAGATGATTATTTTTAAATGCATGAATATGCCTAAACACTTAGAACAATGTCTGACTCATATAACTGTGACACAAGTCTTTAAAAAAAGAGGAATAAAAACATTAATATAGTTGTGGTAAAATGATAGAACAGTGGTCCATCGATTTTTCTTCTCAATTGTCTTTGGTATATACTGTTTTTGCAACCAAGTTTAGCCTTTTATTTGTGGTTGAAGATATCATCAGAACAATATCCCTCACCCCCGATTTCATCTCTATTCTTTATTCAGTACACACAGATGAAGACAGTAGCAAGACATACTCAAGGTCCAGTGCCTGTCATGTGCTGCTTGCTATGGAAATACTACAGACAGCTCTGCTACTTCAAAATTCTAAAAACATTTTTCTAATCGAGAATCTAGTATAGGCAGAATGAGATCCCCTCAGTTGATCAGCACAGCACAGAAAGAAAGTTTGTCTGACAGCAAGAGCTGGTCCAGGGATACTGCACAGAACCCTCATCCCAGAAGCAAGAGGACCAAAGCACCCACTGTGCACCCAGTCGTGTGAGGGTGAGACCTAGTGAGCGGTATAGGGAGCTCCCCCAGTGAAGACATGTGCAACACTAATACCTGCCTTGGAGGGGACAGCGGATTTCTGAAACAGAGGAAAAGGCAATTACTACCTTGAGAAAACAGAATAACAACAATGATTGACTAAAAGAGAAAAAAAATCTATAAGTAGCTGCTCGGTGTCCTTTAATATAATTCAGTATGTAGCCTCCTGGAAGCAGCTGTCGCGAGCTCTAAGTATAGACCAGTCTCCTGGGTAGGCAGAGTGTAAGGCTGTGGGGTTCAGTGAGGTCTCTGGAGACAAATACATCCCAGCCTCATGGCTCACCAGCTTTGTTATCTTCTTCAAGGTATTAATTGCTTTTCACCTCCAGTTTCCTCATCTCTAAAAGCAGAGGCATTGACTGCTATGAGGACTGCTGTTAATATAAGTAAAGTGTTTATACACTTATTCAATAAATGGTACTGTTACCAAGAGAACTGAAGATAATTAACTGACAAAATATTAGAATTACCAAGACTGCTCTGTAAGAAACTAGATACACAATTAATTTTCAAAATACACTAGCTTTTCAATATATCAGGGAAAAATCAAAAGGTAAAATGGTAGTGGAAACAGCCACAGAAAATAGTAACACAAAACAGGTATAAAGGACTGTGCAGGTGAAAAATACAGAATGCTTCAAACACTGAAGCAGATTCTGCCCTCAAATATGAAGATAATTCTGTAAAGATGACATTTTTTTCCCCAAATAAATGAAATTCAACAGAATCCAAGAGAAAATTCCAGGGAGACTTTTTTTTTTTTAATTTTCAGAAGTATTCTGAAGTTGAACTGGAAGACTAAATGGAGTGAGAACAGTTGAGAAATCTGAGAGAAAAGCAAAAACTGTTATATAAAATTGTATTATAAATCTCTGTGAGCAATCTTGATACAAAAATATCAACAGATATAAAGTAGCCCAAAAGGAATCAAATAAATGTTTGTGTGTTTATATAATATGCCCCATATGTTATACATAAAACAATAGATTATAAAGAATATATATGCCTATTTGGCATAGAAAACAAATCAAGGGAGAAATGATGGATTATGGATTGGTCAAATATTATTTGTGAAAACTGGCTTTTCAAAGAATCAAGTCAAAGATTTACCTGACAACAAACACTGAATAAAATTTTGGTTGAATTAAAATGTGGCAGTAAATTCACAGCATATTATTAAATGCAAAAAAAAAAATCACCAACTGTATGTACAGAATATTCCCATTTTGTCAACATATATGTAAATTCATGCATGAAATACATGCAGAGAAATATGTGTTATTCCTATTACAAATGCTAAGATATTCAGAGTGGTGTGCTTATTTGGTGGGATTAAGGGTGGTTTTATTACTTCACTTTTCTAAAATGTTATACATACACTGCTTTTAATTTTAAAAAGGTCAAATGGGAAAAGTGAAACCATAAAAAAAATGTTAAAGCAAGCAGTGTTAGCATTTACCTGCTATTTAGATAGTGAAGCACTTTCTAGCATACCAAGTTCAGATCTACTTAAGCATCAATAGATTATTTTGGTTTAAATTTTCTCCTAGTATGCATTACTGATATGCCCAAGAATTATCACATAGAAGTCAGGGGTAAACTTACATTTCAAATGGCCAGTTCTTCCTGTTCTCAACTTTAGGACGTTAAACACCAAAGGGCATTGCTTTATGTTTACAATGTAGCAATCTTAGAATACAGTGCTAAGGATGACAGATTAAGAAAGAATGTGTCCTAGGATTAAACCACCAAGGAGAAAGATTTATCTTCTCACTTGTTACAGTAGCAATGCACATACATTCATTGAACTGCCCCTTAAATCTACCACAGACGGCAGCCATGATATTAAAAGACTCTTGCTCCTTGGAAGAAAAGGTATGACAAACCTAGACAGCATATTAAAAAGCAGAGACATTGCTTTGCCAACAAAGGCCCATCTAATCAAAGCTATGGTTTTTCCAGCAGTCATGTATGGATGTCAGAGTTGGACTGTAAAGAAGGCTGAGCGCCAAAGAATTGATACTTTTGAACTTTGGTGTTGGAGAAGACTCTTGAGAATCCCTTGGACTGCAAGGAGATCCAATCAGTCCATCCTAAAGGAGATCAGTCCTGGGTGTTCATTGGAAGGGCTGATGCTGAAGCTAAAACTCCAGTACTTTGGCCACCTAATACAAGAACTGACTCATTTGAAAAGACCGTGATGCTGGGAAAAATTGAAGAGAGGAGGAGGAGGAGACAACAGAGGATGAGTTGGTTGGATGGTATCACCGACTTGATGGACATGACTTTGAGCCAGCTCCAGGAGTTGGTGACAGACAGGGAGGCCTGGTGTGCTGCAGTCCATGGGATCGCAGAGTCGGACATGACTAGGTAACTGAACTGAACTGAACCTAAGTGTTAGTCACTCAGTCCTGTCCAACCTTTTGCTACACCATGGACTATAGCCAACCAGGCTCTTCTGTCCATGGGATTTCCCAGGCAAGAACACTGGAGTGGGTTGCCATTTCCTTCTCCAGGAGATCTTCCCAACCCAGGGATTGAACTCATGTCTCCTGCATTGCAGGAGGATTCTTAACCTCCTGAGCCACCAGTGAAGCCCACAGTAACATAGATGCAGCGCAGTAAACCAGAATTCATGGTTCCACACAGACATGACCCAAGACAACAGTCTGTCCTAAAAAAAAAAAAAAAACTTTGCAACTTTCAGAGTTAAAAGTAGCAGCACATGGTTGTACACATTTAATTCTTAGATGAATTAAATTGTGCATTCTTCTATCAGCACTAAGCCTAATCTTGTCCTCTAAGTGAGCATTACACCAATACCTCTTATGCGTGACTGCACTGTTATTTGAGGCTCACTACTATGGTCCCCTTAAGTCTTCTTCAAGCTAAACAGCCCCAGCTCCTTTGACCCATCATCAAGTATTTGGAGACACTCTCCAAATAGTTCATCTTCCTAATTTACACCTTAAACTAACATCACCCTATTCCAATGTCCCTCTTCAAATATTGCATCTAAGTTGTATTGAAAGTGAAGTGAAAGTCGCTCAGTCGTGTCCAATTTTGTGATTCCATGCAATTCTCCAGGCCAGAATTCTGGAGTGGGTAGCCTTTCCTTTCTCCAGGAGATCTTCTCCAACCAGGGATCAAACCCAGGTCTCCCACATTGCAGGCACATTCTTTACCAGCTGAGCCATAAGGGAAGCCCAACAATACTGGAGTGGGTAGCCTATCCCTTCTCCAGGGGATCTTCCCGACCCAGGAATCGAACCGAGGTCTCCTGCATTGCAGGCAGATTCTTTACCAACTGAGCTAACAGGGAAGCCACATAAGTTGTATTCAGTTCAGTCGCTCAGTTGTGTCCGATTCTTTGCGACCCCATGAATTGCAGCACGCCAATTGGGTGTGGGGTATCTCTTCACGGCTGCTCCAGCAAAGCACAGCCACTGCTCCTTACCTTGGACGAGGGTTATCTCCTCACCACTGCCCTTCCTGACCTTCAACGTGGGATAGCTCCTCTAGGCCCTCTTGTGCCAGCACAGCCACCGCTCCTTGGATGTGGGTTGCTCCTCTCAGCTGCCGCCCCTGGCCTTGGACGTGGGGTGGCTCCTCCCGGCCGCTGACCCTGGCCTGGTATGCAGGGTGGCACCTCCAGACCGTCTGTAGAACTACATAATAGGAAAAGTAAAAGTTTCCCATCACATGGTAGGGTGCTAGAGATCTTTTGTACTGGCTTCTGAGAGTCAACTGTGAAATTTTCAAGAATTTGGTGAGGTGGTCATTCTTTTTCTTAAAAAAAATTTTTCTTATTGAAGTATAGTTGATTTACAAAGTTGTGTTAATTTCTGCTGTCCAGCTGAGTGGCTCAGTTATGCACAGATATGTGCTCTTTTTTCACATTCTTTTCCATTGTGGTTTATCCCAGGAAATTGAAAATCGTTTTCTGTGCTCTACAGTAGGACCTTGTTGTTTACCCATTCTGTTTGTAAACAGTTTGCATCCACTAATCCCGAACTCCAAGTCCATCCCTTCCCTACTCCTTCTCCTCTTTGGCCATCACTAGTCTGTTCCTTATGTTCAAACAGCCATTCTTAAACATTATATTATAGAAACATGCAATTAATCAATTCTATTGAAACAAGGTAATAAACACTCAAAACTCATCATTTTCTAAATATTTCACAACATTCTACTCTTATCTCCCTTCTTGGTTATTATATCTGTGTGATATATATGGTTATATATAGACATATAAATTGTGCAACCTGTTTTTTTTTTTTTTTTACCATTCTGTTTGTAAACAGTTTGCATCCACTAATCCCGAACTCCAAGTCCATCCCTTCCCTACTCCTTCTCCTCTTTGGCCATCACTAGTCTGTTCCTTATGTTCAAACAGCCATTCTTAAACATTATATTATAGAAACATGCAATTAATCAATTCTATTGAAACAAGGTAATAAACACTCAAAACTCATCATTTTCTAAATATTTCACAACATTCTACTCTTATCTCCTTTCTTGGTTATTATATCTGTGCGATATATATGGTTATTTATAGACATATAAATTGTGCAACCTGGTTTTTTTTTTTTTTTTGCCTCTTTCCATATCATGTATATATCTCTAGTTCGTTTTTATTTATTTTATTTTTGGCTGTGCTGGGTCTTTGTTGCTGCTCATCGGCTTTTTCTAGCTGTACCGAGCAGGGGCTAATCTACATTGCGATATGCAGGCTCTTCACTGCGGTGGCGTCTCTTGTTGCAGAGCACAAATTCTAGGAGCTGTGGCGTGTGGACTCAGTTGCTCTGTGACATGTGGAATCTTCCTCGACCAGGGACTGAACTCATGTTTTCTGCATTGGCAGGTGGATTCTTAACCACTAGACAACCAAGGAGGTCCACTAATTCATTTTAACAGCAATATAATGGCCTATGTATGGGAAGTATTATAAAGTGTTATTATTTATAAAAATTCTGGTTGCAAAATACCCCAATCTCAAGAAATAAAAATCACTCCAAATACTGGTGACATGTGAATTCTAAAACAAAATTCCCTTCCTTTACCCTCCCTCGATCCTTCAGTGTTCCCCCAGAAGTGATCAGTACACACACTCTGTTATACGCCATTAGCAATTGTTTCTCTAGGCTTATGCAGACATAAGGACTTCCCTGGTGGCTCAGATGGTAAAGCGTTTGCCTACAATGTGGGAGATCTGGGTGATCCCTGGGTCAGGAAGATCCTCTGGAGAAGGAAATGGCAACCCACTCCAGTACTCTTGCCTGGAAAATCCCATGGATGGAGGAGCCTGGTAAGCTACAGTCTGTGGTTGCAAAGAGTCGGACATGACTGAGCGACTTCACTTCACTATGCAGACACAGATCTGTCTTTTGAGCTCTTGTCAAAAATCACATCATGCTGTTTTATACACTGGGCTGCAGCTTGCTTTTGTCACAATGTATGTGTGTTAGTCGCTCAGTCATGTCTGACTCTTTGCAACCCCATGGACTGTATGTAGCCCACCAGGCTTCTCTGTTCATGGAATTCTCCAGGCAAGAATATTGGAGTGGGTTGCCATTCCCTTCTCCAGGGGAATCTTCCCGGCCCAAGGATCGAACCCAGGTCTCCTGCACTGCAGGCAGATTCTTTACCATCTGAGCCACCAGGGAAGCCCAATAGATTGTATCAATGTTTTGTAGAGATTGAGACGGAGAAGGCAATGGCAAGCCACTCCAGTACTCTTGCCTGGAAAATCCCATGGATGGAGGAGCCTGGTAGGCTGCAGTCCATGGGGTCGCTAGGAGTCGGTCGCGAGTGAGCGACTTCACTTTCACTTTTCGCTTTCACACAATGGAGAAGGAAATGGCAACCCACTCCAGTGTTCTTGCCTGGAGAATCCCAGGGACGGGGGAGCCTGGTGGGCTGACGTCTATGGGGTCGCACAGAGTCGGACACGACTGAAGCGACTTAGCAGCAGCAGCAGCAGAGATTGTGAGTCTGGGCTCCTGGCTGAGATTCTGGCTCAGTTACTTAGTAGCCACGTGGCTTTGCATAAGTTACCATCCTGGGCTATGACTCAGTTTCCCCATCTATACAATGTGAAAGTGAAAGTCACTCAGTCGTGCCCAGCTCTTTTTGACCCCATGGACTATACAGTCCATGGAATTCTCCAGGCTAGAATACTGGAGTGGGTAGCCATTCCCTTCTTCGGTGGATCTTCCTGACCTAGGAATCGAACCAGGGTCTCTCGCATTGCAGGTGGATTCTTTACCACCTGAGTCACAAGGAAGCCCAATGGGATAATAATAATATCTCAAAGAGTTGTTATGAGATTAAAGGAGTTTAGTGCATGTTAACAGCTATGCTTGGCACACAGAAAGCACTCAGTAAATATTGCCTATTGTAGTAATAATGACTATTATGGTCAGGTCAGTGCATATATGTGTGTGTGTGTGTGTGTGCATGTGCATGTGCGCGCATGCGCACACGCGCATGCTCAGTCGCTTCAGTCATGTCCAACTTTTTACAATCCCATAGACTATAGGCCGCCAGGCTCCTCTGCCTATGGGATTTTCCCAGCAAGAATACTGTTGTGGGTTGCCATTTCCTTCTCCAGGGCATTTATATATATACCTCCTTCCTTCTTATTGTTTTTAATTCCTGCATAATATTCTTTACATGGGTGTACCATATTATTTGGGCTTCCCTGGTGGCTCAGATGGTAAAGAATCTGCCTGCAGTGCAGGAGACTTGGCTTTGACCCCTGGGTGGGGAAAATCTCCTGAAGGAAGGAATGACTATCCCCTCCAGTACCCTTGCCTGGAGAATTCTACGGACTGAGGAGCCTGGTGGGCTACAGTCCATGGGGTCCCAAAAAGTCGGACGTGACTGAGCAATTAACACACACCATATTGTTTAACCAGCTCCCTTTTCTTAGGTTGTTTTTAGTTTTTAAAATATTTATTTTTTAATTTATTTATTTTGCTGGGTCGGGTCTCAGTTGAGGCACACAAGATCTTTGATCTTCATTGCAGCATGGTTCCTGGACAAGGGATGGAATCCTGGCCCCCTGACTGGGAGCGTGGAGTCTTAGCCACGGACCGCCAGGGGAGTTCCAGGATAGGCTTTTCAGTTTTATATTTCCAGTGGAAAAAGAGAATTGTCGTCTTTCAGGCTGCTGTTAAAGAGGATAGATTAAACAAGAAGAAACCTTGACAACGAGGTTCTCTTTGGACACAGTTTAACCAGGACGCTGAAGTTTTGGGGCTGGATCAGCCCTTTAAATCCCCCCACACCTGAGAGACCCCAGAACCTGATTGACTTCAGTGTGTGTGACTGCACATGTTTTTCCCTTTGGGTGTTTTCTTTAATAAAGATTAGAATGGCTTCTGTGCCCTCAGGGTACCCCCTCCATCCATTTTGAACATTAAAAATATACATTTATTTATTTGACTGCACTGGGTGGGGTTTTTAGCATGTGGAGTCTAATTCTCTGACCAGGGATTGATATTTCCCTTTGGGTGTTTTCTTTAATAAAGATTAGAATGGCTTCTGTGCCCTCAGGGTACCCCCTCCATCCATTTTGAACATTAAAAATATACATTTATTTATTTGACTGCACTGGGTGGGGTTTTTAGCATGTGGAGTCTAATTCTCTGACCAGGGATTGATTGAACCCGAGCCCCCAGTTTTGGGAGATCGGAGTCTTAGCCACTGGGCCACCAGGAAAGTCCCCAGTTTTTTTTGTTCGTTCGTTTGTTTTACTTAGACAATATTGCAATTAAAGTCCTTATCCTTCTTCACACACTTATGCTATTACTTCTGTAAGACATCGTTTCTAGAAGTGGGATTTCTTAGTCAAATCGTATGCACATTTATCATTTTTTCTATCTTTTTCTTAGCTTCTTATACTAAAAAAAAATCTATAGACTCAGAAAAATTTTTGATTGAGTACAAAGAGTTCCCATGTACTTTTATACACCTTCCCAGACTAGCAATACCTTATACAACTATAGTATATTATCAAAACCAAGAGGTTGCACATTTTAACTTTTAAAAAATGTTACCAAGTTACATCTTTGCAAGTTTTTATCAACTTATAGTCTCATTAGTGGGATATAAGAATAACTGATTTCTTGTATCTCTGCCAGCACTCCAGCAAGCAATCCATCAAATTTTTACCAATACAATGGATAATAATACTATTGGTATTTCATGATGGATTTTTGTGATTATTAGCAAGGTTGAGTATCACTTTCACACACTTATTGTCCACTTGTCTTGTTTCTGTAAATTTCTTGTTTATATTCTTTGTCCAGTTTGTGAGTAGGTTATTTGCATTTTTCTTGCTTATTTGTAAGAACTATTTGTTTATTAGGGAGGGTCTTCACTTATCTGTTATAGACTGCAAATATTTTCTCCCAGTATGTGATATCTTTCAAGTTTATCCTTCTGAAATTTTACATTTTTTTGCAATCCAGTTGATCGATTTTTCCCCTTTATGTCTTCCAGATTTCATGTTTTTCTTAGACAAATATCTCTCCATGAGTATGAAATTTTCTATAATCTCACTTCAGTTTTTTGGTTAGTTTATTAACTTTAAATACTCCCTAGATGATGAACGTTTATACATTTCAATGATCTGTTTATTAGAGATTCAACATTTGGGCAAATGATTTAATCCCAACCAGTTGTTTCATTCAGTTTAGCTTTGCCACATTCCATTATGGTTTTTGATGTGTTCGTTTATGCATGTATTTATTTTACCTGGTCTGTTGCAGGAGAGGTGAGGTGTGTGGAAGTGTTTGCCCAAGGGACACTTGCCGTCTCTGCCTCGAAAGACCACACTTTGCGCTTGTGGGACTTACTCTCTGGCCAGGAGAAATTCACCATTTGGGATGGAGGTTCAAAAGATCCCATTGAATCTCAGACCTGGAGCCTTCATGTGGATGAAGCAAAGAAGGTTGTGTATTCAGCTTCAGGCTCAAAGGTAACAAATATCTGCCCTGTTTGCAAAGGAAGGCTGAGACCAGAGCATTCAAAGATAGCATATTGTGTTTATAAGGAGGTGTTCCCTGAAATGAGACAGAAGTACACAACCGCTTGAGAGGGTGCCATAAGGGACTTCGAAACTTAGAGTTTTGAAGATTAGATAACCTTGATAGTTCCTTCTGACCTTAAGATTTGATTCCTTTCATAGTATTTAATACGGTCATTTTTACTGCTAAAAATTTCCCTCTGAGTACCGCTTTACTTACATCCTGCAAACTTTGATATGTTACGTTATTTATGTTCAGTTCTAACTATTGCTTCTTGACCTGCATACAGATTTCTCAGGAGGCAGCTCAGGTGGTCTGTATTCCCATTTCTTTAAGAATTTCCCACAGTTTGTTGGTACATCAGTTCAGTTCAGTTCAGTTGCTCAGTCGTATCTGACTCTTCATGACCCCATCGCAGCATGCCAGGCCTCCCTGTCCTTCACCAGCTCCCGGAGTTCACCCAAGCTCATGTGCATCAAGTCAGTGATGCCATCCAGCCATCTCATCCTCTGTCGTCCCCTTCTCCTCCTGCCCCCAATCCCTCCCAGCATCAGGGTCTTTTCCAGTGAGTCAGCTCTTCACATCAGGTGGCCAAAGTAATGGAGTTTCAGCTTTAGCATCATTCCTTCCAAAGAAATCCCAGGGCTGATCTCCTTCAGAATGGACTGGTTGGATCTCCTTGCAGTCCAGGGGACTCTCAAGAGTCTTCTCCAACACCACAGTGAAAAAGCATCAATTCTTCGGTGCTCAGCTTTCTTCACAGTCCAACTCTCACATCCATACATGATCACTGGAAAAATTATAGCCTTGATAGATGGACCTTTGTTGGCAAAGTAATGTGTCTGCTTTTTAATATGCTATCTAGGTTGGTCATAACTTTTCTCCCAAGGAGTAAGCGTCTTTTAATTTCATGGCTGCAGTCACCATCTGCAGTGATTTTGGAGCCCAAAAAAATAAAGTCTGATACATAGTAAGCACCAAATAATTAATAGATATTGATTGTTCTACAATGAAGTAATAAAAGTAATTGGTCCTTGTTAACATGTAAGTAATATTGGTAGCTTATAAGCCCTGCTGTCCAATATGGTGACCACCAGCTATATGTTGCTATCAAGCACTCGAAACGTGGCTATTCCAAATTGAGATGTGCTGTACACAAAGGCCTCCTCAGACAACCATTGTGCTTTTTTACATTTCTTTTCCCTGGGGATGGTCTTGATCCCTGCCTCTTGTACAATGTCATGAACCTCCATCCTGCTCTTCAGGCATTCTATCAGATCTAATCCCTTGAACCTAATTGTCACTTCTACTGTATAATCATAAGGGATTTGATTTAGGTCATACCTGAATGGTCTAGTGGTTTTCCCTACTTTCTTCAATTTAAGTCTGAATTTGGCAATACGGAGTTTGTGGTCTGTGCCACAGTCAGCTCCTGGTCTTGTTGTTGATGATTGCATAGAGCTTCTCCATCTTTGGCTGTAAAGAATATAATCAGTCTGATTTCAGTATTGACCATCTGGTGATGTCCATGTGTAGAGTCTTCTCTTGTGTTGTTGGAAGAGGGTGTTTGCTATGACCAGTGCATTCTCTTGGCAAAACTCTATTAGCCTTTGCCCTGCTTCATTCTGTATTCCAAGGCCAAATATGCCTGTTACTCCAGGTATTTCTTGACATACTACTTTTGCATTCCAGTCCCCTATAATGAAAAGGACATCTTTCTTGGGTATTAGTTCTAGAAGGTCTTGGAGGTCTTCAAACAACTGTTCAAATTCAGCGTCTTCATCTTTACTGGTCGGGGCATAGACTTGGATCACTGTGATACTGAATGGCTTGCCTTGGAAACGAACCGGGATCATTCTGTCAGTTTTGAGATTGCATCCAAGTACTGCATTTCAGACTCTTCTGTTGACTATGATGGCTACTCTCTTTCTTCTAAGGGATTCTTGCCCACAGTAGTAGATGTAATGGTCATCTGAGTTAAATTCACCCATTCCAGTCCATTTTAGTTCGCTGATTCCTAGAATGTCGACGTTCACCCTTGTCATCTCTTGTTTGACCACTTCCAATTTGCCTTGATTCATGGACCTGACATTCCAGGTTCCTATGCAGTATTGCTCTTTACAGCATCGGATCTTGCTTCTATCACNACCCATTCCAGTCCATTTTAGTTGGCTGATTCTTAAAATGTTGATGTTCACTCTTGCCATCTCCTGTTTGACCACTTCCAATTTGCCTTGATTCATGGATCTAACATTCCAGGTTCCTATACTATATTGCTCTTTACAGCATCAAACTTTACTTCCATCACCTGTCACATCCACAATAGTGTGTTGTTTTTGCTTTGGCTCCGCCTCTTCATTCTTTCTGGAGCTATTTCTCCACTCTTCTCCAGTAGCATCCTGGGCACCTACCTACCGACCTGGGGAGTTCATTTTTCAGTGTCCTATCTTTTTGCCTTTTCATACTATTCCTGGGGTTCTCAAGGCAAGAATACTGAAGTGGTTTGCCATTCCCTTCTCCAGTGGACCACATTTTGTCAGAACTCTCCACCATGACCTGTCCATCTTGGGTGGTCCTACACGGTATGGCTCATAGTTTCATTGAGTTAGACAAAGCTGTGGTCCATGTGATCAGATTGGTTAGTTTCCTGTGATTATGGTTTTCAGTCTGTCTGCTCTCTGATGGAGAAGGGTAAGAGGCTTATGGAAGCTTCCTGATGGGAGAGACAGATAGAGGGGGAAATTGGGTCTTGTTCTGATGGGTATGGCCATGTTCAGTAAACCTTTAATCCAATTTTCTGTTGATGGGGTGGGGGGGGCTGTGTTCCTTCCCTGTTATTTCCCTGGGACCAAACTATGGTGGCAAAGGAGAAAAGGAAAGATATAAGCATCTGAATGCAGAGTTCCGAAGAATAGCAAGAAGAGATAAGAAAGCCTTCTTCAGCGATCAATGCAAAGAAATAGAGGAAAACAACAGAATGGGAAAGACTAGAGATCTCTTCAAGAAAATTAGAGATACCAAGGGAACATTTCATGCAAGGATGGGCTCAATAAAGGACAGAAATGGTCTGGACCTAACAGAAGCAGAATAAGAAAGCCTTCTTCAGCAATCAATGCAAAGAAATAGAGGAAAACAACAGAATGGGAAAGACTAGAGATCTCTTCAAGAAAATTAGAGATACCAAGGGAACATTTCATGCAAAGATGGACGCAATAAAGGACAGAAATGGTATGGACCTAACAGAAGCAGAAGATATTAAGAAGAGGTGGCAAGAATTCACAGAAGAACTATACAAAAAACATCTTCATGACCCAGATAATCACGATGGTGTAATCACCAACCTCGAGCCAGACATCCTAGAGTATGAAGTCAAGTGGGCCTTAGGAAGCATCATTGAGAACAAAGCTAGTGGAGGTGATGGAATTCCAGTTGAGCTGTTTCAAATCCTAAAAATTATCATAATTTTGCTTTTTGTGGTGCGCATGTACGTGTGAAACAAAAGGGGGATAAAACCATATGTACAGTTTTATAAAATGATCTTTGCCCACAACCTTAAAAATTCTTCAAAATCAGCATGTTTAGTGATTTCATAAGATTCCACTGCACGGCTCTGCTGCAGTTTATTTAACTAATCCCTTAATGCTGGACATATAAGTCGCTTCCAGTTCTTTGCATGTTCAAATAGCTGAGGTAACTTTCCTTATACGTATATAGATATGTATATATCTTTCTGTGTGTCTTTTCCTAGTCCTTTAGTGTAAATCCCACAAGTAGAATTAATAGAATTATTTAAATGATTACTTTTGATGAGAAGATCCTTTTGGGGGTAAGGCTAAGAATGAAATTTCTCTAATTCAGTTCAGTTCAGTTCAGTTGCTCAGTCGTGTCTGACTCTTTGCGACCCCATGAATCGCAGCATGCCAGGCCTCCCTGTCCATCACCAACTCCCGGAGTTCACCCAGACTCACGTCCATCAAGTCAGTGATGCCATCCAGCCAACTCATCTTCAGTCGTCCCCTTCTCCTCCTGCCCCCAATCCCTCCCAGCGTCAGAGTCTTTTCCAATGAGTCAACTCTTTGCATGAGGTGGCCAAAGTACTGGAGTTTCAGCTTTAGCATCATTCCCTCCAAAGAAATCCCAGGGCTGATCTCCTTTAGAATGGACTGGTTGGATCTCCTTGCAGTCCAAGGGACTCTCAAGAGTCTTCTCCAACACCACAGTTTAAAAGCATCAATTCTTCGGCGCTCAGCTTTCTTCACAGTCCAACTCTCACATCCATACATGACTACTGGAAAAGCCATAGCTTTGACTAGACAGACCTTAGTCGGCAAAGTAATGTCTCTGCTTTTGAATATGCTATCTAGGTTGGTCATAACTTTCCTTCCAAACAGTAAGCGTCTTTTAATTTCATGGCTGCAGTCACCATCTGCAGTGATTTTGGAGCCCCCTAAAATAAAATCTGACACTGTTTCCACTGTTTCCCCATCTATTTCCCATGAAGNAACTTTCCATCCAAGGAGTAAGCGTCTTTTAATTTCATGGCTGCAGTCACCATCTGCAGTGATTTTGGAGCTCAGAAAAATAAAGTCTGACACTGTTTCCACTGTTTCCCCATCTATTTCCCATGAAGTGATGGGACCAGATGCCATGATCTTTGTTTTCTGAATGTTGAGCTTTAAGCCAACTTTTTCACTCTCCTCTTTCAGTTTCATCAAGAGGCTTTTTGCCTTTTCATACCATTCATGGGGTTCTTTACTGACCTGTTAAATGTCCACTTTCTATGAGCCAAGCACTCTGCCTATATTAATAGAACCAAAGAATCCTTCCGCCTGCCCATCACTGCTTTTGGCAGCCGCATGACATTTGTGGCTTCAAAAGTACTTTTAAGCAAGAATTCCTCATCTTATACTTGAATATCTAAATTTCAGAACCAAAAAGGACAGTCCACATTTAAAACAATTATGCTTGCCCATTACTCTAGCCTTTTGTAATCACCTGAATCCCAATTCTGTTTTCCAACTCATTAGGCATCTTTCTCAGCTTTCTGACTTTACAAATTTTGGTTAAGCCTTCTCAAAAACCAAACTACTTTTTCAACAGTCAAAGTATAACAGTAACAGGACAGAGACTAGAGACTAAGACCAAAGGTTATTACATTGGAAACCTTCCTCCAGTTTATCATTAAGTCCTTGAATTAATAACCTCAGGGTACATTTGTTCACGTATCCAAGACTCTTCCTAGATACACCATCATTCAGCATATACTTCTGCATATTGTCCACAGGGATATGATATTTCAAATGTCTAACCAAACATCAAGAATTGTGTGCCTGTATCATACTGCAGATTGACTGGTCACCTAACCCTTCGACCCTTAGTCAGCTTCTGTGCTATCACTCTTTCCTAGCTGTGCCTTTTCAGTCTCATTCTCAATCACTTCTTCCCCTGCTTGCCGCTAAATGCTGGTGTTTCCTGAGCACCTTCCTCAGCACACGGTGCTCACAGCCTAGGTGACTTCATCAACACCACTGGCTTCAATTACCTCTTACCATGTGCCCCCTGGCTCCCAAGTCACCTCTTGGATGCACTTGCAAACATTCAGCTGTCTCTGGAAGAGCACTGCTTGGCTGTCCCTGGGGCACTTTAAACTGAGGATGCCAATAATAAACTCATCCTCCTTCTCCCAGCAGCCCTATTAACCTCTTACATTTTCAATCTCAGTGAAAGGTAGAGTGGCTACCAAGTTGCCCAAGGCAAAACCTCTAGAAGTTGTGGTGGACTGAGATTGATCACTCAGCTGTCAATCCATCTCCTAGCCTCCCCCTTTGACCATTTGCTTAGCTCTGACTTTTTTTTTCCCTCCTTATGGGAGAGGCAACAGCCTCCTAACTGATCTTCCTGCCTCCAATATTACCCCCTTTTATATTCCTCCACTGACAAACAAAATACTCTGTCTAACCTGATGTCAATGATTCCCCAAAGTTTTTCTCACAAAAACCTCAGTCCCAGTCTTCCTCATAATCTAGTTCTCTCTTGCCACTGTCACTCATATGCCTTTACTCCAGCCCGTGAAGTGGTCATGTGATTTAACTCCTCTGTGTGGTCACACAATCAGTTTACTTTGGCTAATAAGATAGGCTGGCCTCTGTGCATACTAAAAGCACTTGCAGAAATCTTTCAAAACAGCTCAGACAGCACATTCTCTGAGACCAGGACTCCTTAGTGTGATTTAGTCCCCCATCTCTGCTTCTATAAAACTCTGCATAGTTTCATCACAGCACTTAACCCATCTCTAATCATAGACTTACATATGATTAGTTCACCTATGAGAGAAATATGTGATCTGAACTCATTAAATGTCACATGAACAAATAAACACATGAATGGCCATGGAAAAAGAATAAACAGCGAATGAAGTAGGGTGGTTTGAAATTTCAAAAGAACACTCTTAGAATAAAGACTGTCAATCAAAACTCAAGAATTCTTGGTCACTCAGCAGTTGTTTCAGGATTTTTCTCAGTCAGTCACACAAAAGATTTCATATGATGTAGGAATTTAATACAGTATTATGTATCAAACATTAGATTTTTTAATTAGAATTTATTCCTATGCTATATGTTAAGGGAAGTAATTCCATATACATACTTATTATCTGAATAATTAATTACTTTCTCTGGATTTTATATTATTGCAAAGCATGTAGACAGGAAAAAAAATAAGGAAATGTTTTCAAAGTACTGTATATATGGTATCCTTAGTATATATTAAAAGCACCATATACGTAAGAAAAATTGTAAGTGAAAACACCTAAACAGAAATTCCACAAAAAGTGAAATACAAAAAGCTAAGTCACATTAAAAATACTGACCATCAACAGTGATTAAAGAAATGCAAATTACATCAGTGAGACAGCATTTTCCACCATCAAATTAATATTAATAATTTTTCACAGACAAAGAAAACTTATGGTTACTGAAGGTGAAAAGGGAGAGGAAGGATAAATTGGGGAGTTGGGATTAACACATACACCCTACTATGTGCACTTAGCTGCTCAATCATGTCCGTCTCTCTGTGACCCCATGGACAGTAGCGCACCAGGTTCCTCTGTCTATGGGGATTCTCCAGGCAATGATACTGGAGTGGGTTGCCATGTCCTCCTCCAGCGGATCCTCCTAACTCAGGGATTGAACCCAAGTCTCCTGCATTGCAGGCAGATTATTTACCATCTGAGCCGCCAGGGAAGCCCACACACTACTATAATAAAACAGATAACCAACAAAGACCAACTTATAGCACAGGGAACTATATTCAATATTTTGTAACAACTTATAAGGGAAAAGAATCTGAAAAGAATCTATCAATATATAACTGAATCATTGTGCTATACACCTGAAACTAACATGACACTGTAAATCAACTATACTTCAATTAAAAAATAATAAATCAATAACACTTTTCACTGTTGTTTAGTACAGTATAGTTCATATCCTTCGATCTAAGATTTCTGAGGCAATTTTATAATATCTTCAATAATCAGGAATTCAATGGTTTATGTTGTTCCTTACGATATTGTTGTTTATGTATTTTTATAGTACAAAAAATTAAAAACTGTCAAAATTAAATTTACTCATTTGTTTGACACAGTGCTAGGCACTGTTTGAGGTGCTAAGGATACAGTGTGTGTGTGTCCAGTTACTAATTCGTGTCTAACTCTTTGCAACTCTTTGGACTGTAGCCTGCCAGGCTCCTCTATCCATGGCCTTCTCCAGGCAAGAATACTGGAGTGCAGTAGCTTATTACTGAAAAGAAGTAGGAAGAAAGGGATGGAGGGAGGGATTGCCTTGTCTTTATGGAACTTAAAAGTTACTGAGAGTAAGCTCATAAACACTAAATAATTTAAATGTATATTATGATGGATGCTGAAAAGTGATATGGAGAAAAATAAAAGCATGAAATGGGGATAGAGAGATGGCTGCAATTTTAAGTAGGTGACCAGGGAAGGCCTGACTGAGAAGATGACAAGTGAGTAGAAACCTAAAGGACATGAGGGAGAAAGACAAGCAGATATCTGAGAAGAGAGCTGAAAGCAAAGGAAGAACCAGGGCAGAAGCCCTGAGAAAAGTTTCCACAACACGTTCTGCAAAAAGCAAAGAGAATAGGAAGGCTGAGGTAGAATGAAGAATGCGGGGAATAGTAAGATGACATGAGAGGCTTAACGGAGGCCAGATCATGTTGGGCCCTGCAAGCCACCATCAGATCTCTGATTCTGAACGAAGCCTTAGAAAAGCTCTGAGCAAAAGATAACACATGTTTTAATGGGATCTTTTGACTGCTCTGCTGAGATCAAACTGGAGATCAAAATGGGAAACAACAGCCATCATCCAGGCGAGGTCCTCTGGTGGTGTGGTCCAGCAGGCCAAGGGGTGAGAAGCTCTGACTCTGGCTCTTTGGAAGCAGAGACCAGAGAGTTTGCTAATGGATTGGATGTGAGACATGGGAGGACAAGAAGTCAGGGGAGACTCCAGATGCTGAGGCCTGAGTCACTGAAAGGTAGGACTTGCCAGTCAAAAAACGGGAAGACCACGCAGGAGCTGGAGCGGGCAAGAGCAGGGGCTCAGTTTCAGATGCGTCAGGTTTGAGACACTTACCCAAGCAGAGGCATCCAGGCGGTGCTTGTCACGAAGCCATGAGATGGCCACGCAGGAGATGGGAATTGAGAGAGGTCCATTGACATATGGCATTTAAAACCAAAAAAACTGTATGACATCACCAAGAGTGTGAGGAGGGAGGGTGACAGAAAAAATAAGGGGGTTAAGGATTGAAGCAGGAAATCCCAATGTAAAGAAATCAGGGACGTGAGGAAGAACTGGCAAAGACTGAGAAGGGTTGCAGTGGAATAAGAAAAAACCAGGAGAGCGCGGGATGCCTGAAGCCAAGTAGGCGTTTCAGTGGTGACGGAGCAGTCAGCTTGGTCCAGTGATATGATAAGGCAGGGAAAGGTGAGGAATGACCGATGAACTTATTATAGCAAAGAGAAGGTCATTGTTGACCTTGGAAAGGGCATTTTCAATGAAAGGCTGAAGTAAAAGGCTCATAAGTAGACAATGGCAGGTACTCAAATGATGCTATATTTTGCAATATATCATATATTAAAATATTTTATAAATATTACAAAAAAATACTTATAAAGAAACATCAATATCATTGGGAAATGCTTAAATAAGAGAGAAAAAGATACAACATCTACATAAACTATGCACTCACTTATAGCTAAAAAGGAAAAGAAAATACATAGGTAGGAAGTGTGCTAAAACATTAATACTAGATATCCCTAAGTGGGCCTCCCTGCTGACTCAGTGGTAAAGAATCTGCCTGACAGTGGAGGAGACACAAGTCTGATGCCTGATCAGGAAGACCCCCTGGAAAAGGAAATGGTTACCTACTCTAATATTCTTGCCTGAAAAATCCCCAAAACTGAGGAGTCTGGCGTGCTACAGTCCATGGGGTTGCAGAGAGTAGGCACAAATTAGCAACTAAACAACAATAACAAAGATGCCCTGCAGAAGCAGGAAGTTAGCAAGAGTTACAGTTGAAGAAATTCTAACAACAAAACAGATCCCTAGGTTTCAGACAATTAAACTGTATCCCTCACTTTATACCTAGGACAGTGGTCTCCACCTTTAGCCTGCCTCATAACCCTGTGGAGGGCTGGTTGTGACAGATTGCTGGGCCTCAAACTCAGAGTTTCTGATTCAAGAGGGTGTGTACAGGATCCAATAACCTGCATTTCTAACAAGTGCCTGGGGAATACTGACAGTCCTAGTGTTAGGATCATATTTTGAGAGACATGGACTAAGGGGAAAGAACCTCATAAAAGTGAAGTTTTAAATAGGTTAAATAACATCCTGAATTCCAGAGCTGTAAATTGACTTGAGAATAAACTTCAATATATTCTGATCCCTGGGCTTTTGTTTCAGAGTCTTAAATCTGGTACAATTAAGAGAAAGTGTCAATTAGGATTAAATGTGTTATAAAGATCAATTCCTTTTTATAGCTGAAAAGAGTGGAAGTCACTCACTCTATGATATTTTCAAGGCAATGATTAGTGGCCCCCAGAGAAGAGGACCTGTACCTTGCTCATTTCTAAAACCCCTAAAGTGCCTTAAACAAGAAGACAGTTAATCACCATTTGCTGAATAGGATGAAATGCCTGCCCTACTGAGTCTGTCTCATGTTGCGTGGGTTGGAGGGGCAGGTGTTCAGAGCCTCTGGTAAGGCATTCCTGCACCTCTGAGTGAATCAGAAAATGGAACCTGCTCTGGGCATATGACTCAGACAAAGACCCTCTTTCCTCTGGATAGGTGCAGACCTGCCCTGACCAGCGTCAGGGCAGCTGGCTGGGCACCCTGATCATTGCATGGACTCCCACTCTTATGTGGCCCCACGGCTGGGTACAACTCACCCAGCCTTTCAGGATAGGTCTCTGTGTGTGAAGACTTTGTAGAACAGGGTATGGATGCCCCAGAGCAAGCAACAGGCTGCTGCTGCTGCTGCTGCTAAGTCGCATCAGTCATGTCCGACTCTGTGCGACCCTGTAGACAGAAGCCCTGGAACAGTGAAAAGTCTGTCTGTATTTAGTACTCTAGGAAGGGTTAGACAAGGTGGTGGTTTAGTTGCAAAGTCAAGTCTGGCTCTTGCAATCCCATGAACTGCAGCTCACCAGACTCCTAAATCCCTGGGATTTTCCAGGCAAGACTACTGGGGTGGTTTGCCATTTCCTTCTCCAGGGGATCTTCCTGATCCAGGGATCCAACCTGCATCTCCTGCTTGGCAGGTGAATTCCTCACTACCTGGGCCACCTGGGAACCGGGTCATAGGAACTAATCCAGGAGTAAAAGGTTTCCTCTAGATGAGATGTTCTATCATCACCACCCACAGCCTCATACTCATGCTGTGGGTCTCAGCTTAAAAACCTCTTCTTTGGGGAATCCCTCCCACCCCAACCAGACTAAAAAGCCTATACCCACTGCACACCCACTGTACACCCACTGCACACCCACTGTACACCCACTGCACACAGTTCCCATCACAACTTATGACAAATGTATTTACCTGATATACAGTGTCACTTTGAGTCTGCCCACATGAGATTATAAAACTCAACATGGGGAAGACCACACATTTTATTCAACATTTTACTGCTAGTACCTGGTACATGAATACATAATAAATGTGTTTAATGTTGAAATATTACATATAACTTCAATTAAGAAAGGCAAAAAGAGATAAGAATTATCCTTGGTTTCTTCAGGGGTGGTGGTTTTCCCAGTGGCTCAGATGATAAAGAATCTGCAATGCACGAGACCCAGGTTCGATCCCTGGGTTGAGAAGATCCCCTGGAGAAGGAAACGGCAACCCACTCCAGTATTCTTGTCTGAAGAATCCCATGGACAGAGGAGCCTGGTGGGCTACAATTCATGGGGTTGCAAAGAGTCAGACACAACTGAGAGACTAACACTTTCTTCAGTGGGAAGGAGATGATCACCAAAATTTAACTTTTTTTGCAACAAGCAAGAATTATTCTAGGATTCAAGGCATTGCTGAAGAATACACTCTGATAGGAAAATGTGGCACGCTATACTATGCTCTTCTATTTCTATCCCTTGTGCTAAAATATGACACTTCACAGATCTGTCAACTCTTGGTTTTACATTGTAAATATTGATGGTGTGAATACTTGCTTGCATTTGCCTAAAACATGAGAAATGGTTCTGCGCATAAGAACTTGAAATGGAAAATTCACCTTCACAAGCATAACAGGCAAGATTAATTATGTTAACTGCTTGAAAACAGAAGCCAAGTCCTAACTTCTTCACTGGCAGTATGGCTTTTTAGACTCCCTAAGCCCTTAACCCACAGTCCATGACCTTCAGAGACTTCCTACAGAAAGGTTAAAGGTTATTTCTCAACTATTCCCATCAAAGCCTCAAACAGAAAATAGGACCATTTACAAGTCTTCTGACTTCTGACATGGATGACCCAATTTCTTAGCAAATCTTGGAATACCATAATGATAAAACTCTACTCCATCGCTATTGGGCTTCCCAGGTGGTGCCAGTGGTAAAGAATCCCCCTGCCAATGAAAGTAATCATCAGAAATGCAGGTTTGATCCCTGGGTCAGGAAGATCCTGGGGAGGAGGGCACGGCAACCCACTCCAGTATTCTTGCCTAGAGAATCCCACAGACAGAGGAGCCTGGTGGGGTATAGTCTGTAGAGACTCAGACACAACAGAAGCAACTGAGCATGCATACATGCCATTACTACTACCTCACCTGCCAGTTAGTAGCATCCCACCACTCCACAGGAACCACTCGGGCAAAAGCACCAGTGAACTAACTGTCAAATTCAAGCTTTGCTTTTCGGGTCTCATCTTATTTGAATTTCTTTGGACCACTGACACTGCAACCAACCCCCTTCTTCATCAAAGGCATTTCTCCTTTCCCCCCTAACTCCGCACTATTGTGTTTCCCTGCAACCCACTATTCCTTATCTGTCTCCTTTGTGTACTTCTCAGTTTCTGCCCCCTTTAACATCAGTAAAACCCAAGTTCCATCTTTCACTTCTTGTGCTCACTCCCTGGATGATCTCATCCAATCCAGCAGGGTCAACCATGCCTTTCATTCAAGTGAGCTCCATATCTCCACTCCAGCCTAGACCACGCCCTGAGCCAAAGGGCCTGCCACCTAACTGCCTAGTGAACCCTTGAAAGGTCGGCTCTCCATAACCAAGCTCCTTATCTTCTCTTCACGGAGGCTGGAGGCACCAGCCTCTAGACAAGGCAGAACCTTCCATTCCCTCACCCTCCACATCTACCCACAGGCAGTTCTACCTTCCCTCTTTCCATCTTCACAACTACTCAACTGAGGTTCGGTCATCCTTTACCTGGATGCTTACAACTGCTCCTGGCAAGCTTCACCCCTTTCTATGTCCCACTCCTATGTGACCTCTATACTGTTGCCAAACTGTATTTTATTACCCGGTGATTTTTAAATCCTTCTATGGCTTCCCATCACCTACCAAATGAAGAGCAGCTTCTTAGCAGGATGGCAGGTCCCCTGTGATCAGCTTCTGCCTGCCTCTGAGGCCCATCTCTCACCAGGCTCCTCATAGCATGTAGCACTCTAGTTATATCCAATTAGAGAGGAACTGTTCTGAGCGGCTGCCATTTTCAATCTGTGCTCTACATCAAAAATGTCTTCCCCCAAACTAGCCCAACCTCACATCTGACCCTTGTTTGCTTGGCAAATTCCTACTCATCATTCTGGACTCCCTCACCTCTTCTGCAGGGCCTTTGTCGATTCTTCCCACTAGGTTTACGGCCCCTTTCTTTTTTCATGGCACCAAATCACTTCAACACAATTGCTAGTTTCCATATCTGACTCATCCTTACCCAGTTAGATTTTACTTTTTTAATTTGGAATTTCACATCAGCTGACATTTTGCCTGGCACAGTAACGGTTTAAACTCAGTAATGGTGGAATAAAAACCACTGGCCAAAAAGTCATGATTCAATCAAGATTCAGAGAAACCAGAAGAATTATATTATATAGGACTGTAGAACAGTGTAGTAAGAAACAAGCGAGTTTGTTATTTTTCCAAATTTAAATAATGCATACATAATTCAGTTAGTGCTGTTCTTTTCATGCACTTTTCTCTCCTGCACTCTCTCTTCTAATACCTTACTCCAACTCTGAATCATCTGCTGGCTTTTATCTTTTTGTTCCTCTGGCAGTCCCACTAATGAGTCAAAAATTCCATTGTATTCAATTCTTGGATAAGACTATTTTCTCTGAACCTCTGAAGTTTCTCTGTAGACCCTTCCTGCAACATCAGGATTGAGGTCTACTCAGCTGCTGCTGCTGCTAAGTCGCTTCAGTCGTGTCCGACTCTGTGTGACCCCATAGACGGCAGCCCACCAGGCTCCCCCGTCCCTGGGATTCTCCAGGCAAGAACACTGGAGTGGGTTGCCATTTCCTTCTCCAATGCATGAAAGTGAAAAGTGAAGTGAAGTTGCTCAGTCGTGTCCAACCCTCAGCGACCCCGTGGACTGCAGCCTTCCAGGCTCCTCCGTCCATGGGATTTTCCAGGCAAGAGTACTGGAGTGGGGTGCCATTGCCTTCTCCGCTACTCAGCTAGCAATCATCAACTTTCATATATTTGTAAAGTTTCCTTTGACTCATACTCACTTTTAACTCATATTCATGCTCACAATTGAGACAGAAAGATCTCTTTTTATCACTATCATTGTACAAGTGTAAAGCAGATACCCAGAAACCTAGAAGATACTTATCCTTTTAAGTTCCCCCATAAATAGTTTGAAGAAAATTAATTCTATGCTTTCTGATGTTTAGTCCTCACTTTTTTTTGTTGTTGTTGTTAATTTAAATGTCATTTATCAAAGTCACATCCTACTGGTGTCCTTCAACAGCTGGCACACTGACTGTACTTTTATTACTGTCTCCTCTTTCTGTCTGCGCTTATGCGTCCACCTTACTGACTGGATCCCCAGTTGAGCATTCCAAAGTAATCACTTTTCTCCCCTTCTCTGCTCCATAATCAATGACTTTGACAAAGGAAGCTGTATTATATGAGTTTCACCCAGAGTCCAATCCTCTGCAAAGAATCTTAAGTGAAACTTTGCACGTATCCCAGCCACTCTCTTGTGAACTCAAGGGATCATAAAAAGATTCTTCCCAGGTCAGCTTTCTCTGCTTCTCCTCTGCCAAAACCAGGCAAGGAAAATGAGAGTCTATATGATTCAGTTAAACATGATGACTTTTTATAAAAATACTGATAAATGAGGATGAGGCTGAAAGTACTGGCAGCCATGAGGTTTAGAATTACCTGCAGATTTTCCCTTCGACATCCTCTCCTTGTCATTAAGAGCTGGCTTTAGTTTCCAGCCTCATGCCCCTCCCTCGCTTTCAGGGCTCTCACCATCCTCCCCACCACGTGGTGCTATCCCTTATGTGGGGCATTCCTTTTCTGTTAATAAAGAGTGGAAAGGGATCAACAGGCAGGAATGGACACAAAATAGTTACTTTTCAGTGTTACATCTTTATTCACAAGGGTTTGGCCTACATTCCATAGCTGTATCTCACAGGAAGGCCCCTCCCCACACATAAGCACCAGCCAACTCTTCCCCTCAAAGCCTGAAAAGTTCCTCCATTCTCACATCCCTCTTAAAAACAAAGTTAGAGAGGAACAATAATCCATTCTATGAATTAGCTCAGTGGGTTAGACCAGAAGCCAAACAGCAGATTCAGCCCCCTGGCCCCGCCCAAGGAACCCCTCACTCCCAGCTAAACATCTACTAACTGCTCGTCAGTCATCAGAACATAACTGGACCTGCGCGTCACCATTTCTAAAAACACAAGCCGCAAGCATGTTCAGCAGCATCCTCCTATAATTTTATTTATTCCCATCGATTCAAACTTGAAACATCAAGGAACTGAGTCAAGTGAAATTTGTAAACTCACTGTAGTTAACTGAACACAGCCTTCTGGAACCTTCAGTCAACCCCCTGCCTCTGGTTTCACTGTATCTGTCTCAGGGTGCAACTCCACTCTGTCTGGGTCTGCATGGGTAGAACATGTGCTTACCTAAAGGATCGGTCTAGCTCTAGTGGCCACCACCCCCTCACTAGACCTCGCTTTCACCTGTTTCAAATAAAGCCTCCATCACTAAGAATTCATTTTACAAGAATCTGACTTTTCACTTCAGGGGGAAAAAAAAAAAAAGGTTTTGCATAATTGGGACTAGGGGCTAGAGGCAAGGTTTTAAGTTTGTCCTGTTACAACTACTCAATCTGAAGATGACCAAGAAATGGGCTTTCTCTGGAAGCCTGGAAGAATGGACTATTCCCAGGTGATAGACCGCAGATTAAACATCTAATTATCCTAATAAGCTCTGAAATTAAACACAGCTGTTCGCTGAGCTCTTGCCCTGATTTCCCCAATTATAACACTACTGTGTGCTGGTCTACATGCCTTTGATCTGAATCTCTTTCATTTCAGTCTGTCCTAGGACTGAGACTGTGGGAGAGGAAGGTGAAATATATGGATGATGGATGAGGTCTAGAATGCAGATATTCTATAATTCGAGCCTGGGTAAAATTAAAAAGTGACACAAAGGAACAAGGTCTGGTCTTGCTTCCCAGAGGGGATATTAGCTAACCCATTTTTGTTACATTAAAATAAAACGACCTATCACCCTGATTCCTCGCAATCTTCCTAAAACAGTATTCACTCCTCACATCCTCCTCAACATAATCACTCAAAGTAGGTCAGAAATGTTGCTTCCTTCCCCTCATTGATTTTCATTAAGAGGATGCACTTTCTGGAACACTAAAGGGAAAGATAAACACCCAGTACAGCTACCAATGACATCCCCTGTACATTTTTGGCATTATTAAGTACAGTTCTCCCAAAAGCAGGAAAAAAAAAAAAATAACTCATCACTCCTATTGATCTTTCTTGGCTGTATATCAACGATAATCTCAAACTTCAAAATACACAGTAGTAGTGCTTCAGCCAGCTGATGAACATCTCCCAAAAGGAGCATATTAACTCTGTCTTTTCTAATTTCCTAGATCACCAACCCACCTCTTCCCTAAGTACACATTCTTTTTCTTCCTAATTCACATCCATGTTTTGCCAAAAGGATGCCAAGTGACACCACACACTGGCTTGGCAAGTCCCCGGGGCCTTATCAGGACCCTGAGTGCAAAGGAAGGGGTTTGTAGACACTGGGGAGTGGCGAAGGGGGAGCTGGAAGCCCTCGGCGGCAGTGCCGGCTTGCCAAACCCCACTGGCAGGGCTTCCCCAGTCCCCTGCCCTTGGTGAAAACTCCCCTCGGCCCCAGGTCCTCAAGCCTGGCACTCCAGGAAAGCGCCGCAAAGTCCTTCAGAGCCCTCAAAACACAGGAGTGCAGAAAGCATCCCCTCAAAGCCAGCAAAGCCACACATCCTCTCTCGGCCAGCTTCTCGGGGCGGGCAACTTCATCCCTGGAAACAAACGAAAAGCCCGGTCCTCCCAGGAAGGAAAGAGGTGACAGCAGAGAGCAATAAATGGGCATGACCCTCATCCCTCACCTCCAGTCCCCCCCTGTCCCCCCCCCCCCACC
>SJYT01076661.1:166233-192269 GCA_006410635.1 Cephalophus harveyi
ACAATATACAGCCTTGATGTACTCCTTTCCCAATTCAGAACCAGTCTGTTGTTCCATGTCTGTCTCTTATACACATCTCCCTGTCCCCCACCCCCAACCCCGCAAACTCCAGGTTTCAGAGCAGGTGCGGCTCACCTCCAGGCAAGGAGGAAGCGGGCGGCCGGAGGTGGAGGGCAAGTCCCCAGCCCAGGCCGCCTGGCAGCCGGCGAGTGCCCAGCAGCAGATCCAGGCGGGGCTCCAGGGCGGCGAGAGTCCGCTGCGGGGAGCCCTGGCCGGCCGCCCCCGGCCCCTCCCCCGCGCCGGCCCCGCGCGGAGGAACAGCATCTCCTTCCCGCTGCGGTCGGCCCGCCGGCCGGCTGGAAAGCAGCCTCCCGGGGTGGGGCGCGTTCTGCTCCCGGGCCGCTAGGGCTGCGCGCTCAGCTCACAGCTGACGGCTCCGCTGTGCTCGCGGCCCCGGCGGCCGGCGCCCGTGCTCCCGTCACGCCGGAGGGAGGGACCGCGGGGCGCGGGCGCGGCGCGGGGGCGGGACGCGGGGCGGGGACGCGGGAGCCGGGAGCAGGTGCAGCAGGCGGGGTCTGCGGCCCAGCCCCTCCGGTCCGGGGGCGCCGCGTGGTCGCCGGGGGCTGGAGCCTCGTTACACTGTAGAGGGGGAGAGAGGCCGGAGTGTCTCCCGTCCCCGGTCCCCTCGGCCCACCAGGAGGGGCGCTCCGCGGGGGAGCCAGAGTAAAATCCAGGGCCGCGGGACATTGTTTTCCGGCGGCCGGTCTTTAAATGCCTCCTACTTTCCGCGTCACGCACAAACACACCCAGATGAGCCGCAGGAGCATCCTTTCGTAAGAATCCAACTAGCTGGCGTCAGATCGAATTTGGGGGTGATTTGGATGTGCATCAAATGGCGGGGAAGAAAAGAGGAATGAAATTTAGATCCAGGTTGTGACTCAGTATTCTCACTTACTTGATGAGAATAATGACAATTCCCAACCCATAGGTTGTTATGAGGGTTGAATAAGTTGATACACTGTAAAGCACCCGAGAGTGCCTGACAAGGAGTAGATGTAGTAGGCGTTGAAAGCAGTAGTGAGGAATCATGGATGCTGCTGGTGTTACTTAATGGGGATAACTGTGCAAGCTTGGGCAAGTAAGCCCTTTTGTTCCTGGAATCTGTACGATAACTGGGGTAGTCTCTTTCTTTCAGTCAAAAACATGTTGAGTTGGGTGGTAGGCACCAAGTGGTGAGCAAGACGAACATTACAGCTTCCTCAGTGTTGAGGATCCCTTCCTCTAAAATTCTGTGAATGGATGAGTTATCCTGCTCTTCAAAAGGAGCACCCAGATTTCTTTTAATTGAGCACCTAGAAAAATCTACCTGGCAGACCCAATCTAAGTTGACTTGAATTGCCTGTGGCACTATCCTAATGTCCCTTTAATAAACATTTCCACGTAAAATGTGCAAGTCCCTTTCTCTCTCTCTCCTTCTCTCTCTCCTGTTTCATGTGTTCTGATTATAACAATAAAGTACGTTTACTGTTAACATTTTGGAAAATATTGAAGACTATCAGGAAGAACATAAAATCACTAGGGAATCCACCACCCAGACATAATACTATTAGTGGTATTAGCATGTTGAGGTATTTCCTTCTTGGCATTTAACTGCGTGTGTGCTGCAAAACTGTGATTATAATTTGTAAACTTTTATTTTTTCCTTAGTATTAATATTTTCTCAAGTCATTAAAGTCTCTAACAGCACAACTTAAGTAGCCATATAATATATAATATATTCTACTGTTTGGATTATATATAATTTACTTTTGGATATTAGGCATTGTTTCTCAAGTATTCAATGTTATTAATAGTTCAACGCTGTTATACAGGGTTATTCACTAGTGAAGTGAAGTCGCTCAGTCGTGTCCGACTCTTTGCGACCCCATGGACGGTAGCCCACCAGGCTCCTCCGTCCATGGGATTCACCAGGCAAGAATACTGGAGTGGGTTGCCATTTCCTTCTCCAGGGGAATCTTCCCAACGCAGGGATTGAGCCCAGGTCTCCCACATTGCAGGCAGACGCTTTAACCTCTGCACCACCAGGGAGGCAGGACTGACGCTAAAGCTGAAGCTCCAATCCTTTGGCCACCTGATGCAAAGAGCCAACTCATTGGAAAAGACCTTAATGCTGGGAAAGATTGGGGGCAGGAGGAGAAGGGAGTGACAAAGGATGAGATGATTGGATAACATCACCAACTCATTGGACATGAGTCTGAGAAAACTCTAGGAGATAGTAAAGGACAGGGAAGCCTGGCATGCTCCAGTCCATTGTGTCACAGAGAGTCCGACACAACTTAGTGACTGAACAACAACAATAATTTTATGATGCATATACATCTCCTTTTAATTTTCTATGATGCTTTTCTAAAATGGAAATCATTGGATTACATAGCATGTACATTTTTAAGTTTTGGTGAATAGTGTACAAATTCCTTAAAAAATTTTTTATCAGTTGCTATCAGCAGTTTATGAGTTCTTATTTCATAACTTTCTAAATTATAATGCTTTGTATATCTGCCACTTTTTTAAAAGAGAAAAATGTGACTGTGTTAATATTTTTTTAATGTATAGTATTTTTTTTTTATTTAGTAATGTTACCAAACTCATGTTCAGCTGCTCACCACTCAAAAGCCGATAATGGAGAGCTAAGTGTTGATAGAAAGAAAAGTTTGCTTTAATCAGAAGGCTGACAATCTGAAGAGAAGGAGGACTCATGTGCCAGAACCAACTCACCAGATTCTGCTTGGCCATGAGAGTTTTTGAAGGGAAAGGGGGGAAAGAATATCAGTGAATTACCAAGGTACAAGCTTAGATTCTGCATCATTCTTCACCGTGCACAGAGCGGCTGACTCCTCTTTATCTTTTCTTCAGATGTCATCTTGCCCATGTCACCTGCCTGCAGTATTGCAAAGGGGGCTGCTGGGGGTACAGAGCTGGTCATGCTTAACTATTTAATTATTCATTCTTCTTTTAATCTAGGGAAAGAATTCACAGGTTAGGCATGGCATGGTGTGCATTGTAAAATATAAGTAGAATATAAGTCAGGAGTAAAGTTAAATTGTCTAGTGATCTCATTCCTATAATTAGATTCTTTTAGGGTTAGAGAGGAACAGGAATGAGCAAGCAGAAAAGGGGCAAAAGAGCTTCTCTCAGTAACACTGAATAATTTTTCACATATATTTACTAGCTATATAGTTCCTTCTCTTGTTGGTGTGTGAATTTTTCACTGACACTCTTTGACCATTTTTCTATTTAAGTTCAGTCTTTTTTATTGATTTGTAAGCAGTCTTTGTAAGTTTTATATATTATACCTTTGCTTACCATATATATCACAAATGCTCCTCTCAGTTTGAGGTCTTCTTTTTAATTTTGTTTCTGGTGACCTTTTCTGCAGAAGACTGTCATTTTTACGTACTCAAATATTGCCACATTTCCTTTTGTGAGTTCTTCCTTTGTTTTATGCTCAGAGGTACTGTACCTTTGCAAGATCAAAGGTATTACTATACCTTTGCAAGATGCCTGTATTTTCTTATTTTGTTATTACTTTCTTTATATGTTTTTATTATTTAATCCATTCAGAATTTGAGTCAAATTACATTATTATTTTTGTCACCTAAGTGGGACCTAACAACATGGTTAATGGATTGAAAACAATTTCTTTCCTTGTAAAAAATAAAAGTCATCCCAGTCACCTGAGCTTACATGACAATTACAAGTTTTCCTAAATGGGACAATTTGCCACTTTCAATAAATGATTTTCTCATAGGATTTTCACCTAGAGAAAACATGTTGACCTTAAGTAATTAATACCAGCATGCAGACTGGTAGAGAAAGGAAAATTCTGAGAAAACTCTGTGGTTCCTTTGTACTTATTTATTTTAGAATTTAACTGCAGGTTATTCAGTTGATTACTGATTATGAAGTGACTTAGCAGCAGCAGCACTAATTATCTGATCAATCAATTCAGTTCAGTTCAGTCACTCAGTAGTATTCAACTGTTTGCAACTCCATGGACTGCAGCACACCAGGCCTCCCTGTCCATCACCAACTCCCAGAGTTTACTCAGACTCATGTCCATTGAGTCAGTGATGCCATCCAACCATCTCATCCTCTGTCGTCCCCTTCTCCTCCTACCTTCAATCTTTCCCAGCATCAGGGTCTTTTCTCATGAGTCAGCTCTTCACATCAGGTGGCCAAAGTATTGGAGTTTCAGCTTCAACATCAGTCCTTCCAATGAATATTCAAGGTTGATTTCCTTTAGGATGGACTGGTTGGATCTCCTTCAGTCCAAGGAGCTCTCAAGAGTCTTCTCCAACACCACAGTTCAAAAGCATCAATTCTTCGGCACTCAGCTTTCTTTATAGTCCAACTCTTACATCCATACATGACTACTGGAAAAACCATAGCTTTCACTTTGTTGGCAGAGTAATATCTTTGCTTTTTAATATGCCATCTAGATTGGTCATAACTTATCTTCCAAGGAGCAAGCATCTTTTAATTTCATGGCTGCAGTCACCATCTGCAGTGATTTTGGAGCCCAAAAAAATAAAGTCTGACACTGTTTCCACGGTTTCCCCATCTATCTGCCATGAAGTGATGGGACCAGATGCCATGATCTTAGTTTCCTGAATGTTGAGTTTTAGGCCAAATTTTTCACTCTCCTCTTTCATTTTCATCAAGAGGCTCTTTAGTTCTTTGCTTTCTGCCGTAAGGGTGGTGTCATCTGCATATCTGAGGTTATTGATATTTCTCCCGGCAATCTTCATTCCAGCTTGTGCTTCATCCAGTCCAGCATTTCTCATGATGTACTCTGCATAAAAGTTAAATAAGCAAGATGATGACAATATACAGTCTTGACGTACTCCTTTCCCAATTCAGAACCAGTCTGTTGTTCCATGTCCAGTTCTAACTTTTTTCTTGACCTGCATACAGATTTCTCAGGAGGCAGGTCAGGTGGTCTGGCATTCCCATCTCTTTCAGAATTTTCCACAGTTTATTGTGATCCACACAGTCAAAGACTTTGGCATAGTCAATAAAGCAGAAGTAGATGTTTTTCTGGAACTCCCTTGCTTTTTTGATGATCCAACAGATGTTGGCAATTTGATCTCTGGTTTCTTTGACTTTTCTAAATCCAGCTTGAATATCTGGAAGTTCTCCATTCACGTACTGTTGAAAGCTAGCTTGGAGAATTTTGAGCATTACTTTGCTTGCATGTGAGATGAGTGCAATTGTGCAGTAGTTTGAGCATTCTTTGGCATTGCCTTTCTTAGGGATTGGAATAAAAGCTGATCTTTTCCAGTCCTGTGGCCACTGCTGAGTTTTCCAAATTTGCTGACATATTGAGTGCAGCGCTTTCACAGCATCATCTTTTAAGATTTGAAATAGCTCAACCGGAATTCCATCACCTCCACTAGCCTTGTTTGTAGTGATGCTTCCTAAGGCCCACTTGACTTCACATTCCAGGATGTCTGGTTCTAGGTGAGTGGTCACACCATCATGGTTATCTGGGTCATGAAGAAACTTGTTTCACAGTAAAATAATTAAGGCCAGTGCTCTTGGGTTTCACTAGTAATTCCACAAAACCTTCACTCAAAAACACCCGACTTACAGCATAGCAGAATGATCCAAGTAACCAAATTACTGAGTCAGCTGGAAAATAATGCCTTTTGACATTAGGGTGGTATCCTTCAGTGTAAAATATACAATATTTTCTGAACTAGTGACTAATATGTGATGCTGTTTCTCCCCAAATGAGACATATTAATATAAGAAAAAATTAATATATGATTATATACATAGAAGAATAAGGAAGAAACTGTGGGCAGGGACAATCATTTCCATTTCTGCAATTGCTTCTGAGATTATCTGTGGCATTGATCACTTTCTTCCTCCAAGTTTCATTCATGCTCAGACAGCTCCTCAGCTGGTAATGGTTCTTTGCCTAATAGGTTGATCAAAAGCCTAATCCCTGAGTAGGTCTGAACCTTGGCAATACTTGCTATATGGGGTTGCTGTGGTCTACCATTAACTTTCGGCACTGGATATCACAATACTAAGAGGTACTCCAGAGGAATTCCTGAGCTCCATCTTAGAAACTCATAGTTAACCACTCTAGTAAACTTTATTTTTCTTCCTGGTCCATTGGCAGGAGGAGCCCAAAAAGCCAAATGGCAGTCTTAACATCCCAATTTTCAGTTCAATTGTCTCCCCCAGTGGAATATTTATCCACTGAATACTAAGACCTTCAGGCTAGCAGGACTTGGACTTGGGAAGGAAAATTTTGTGCTTTGGTCATTCAGCATGGGTGAGGGTGAAGGGGTGAAGTCGCTCAGTCGTGTCCGACTGTTTGCGACCCCATGGACTTAGCCTACGAGCCTTCTCTGTCCATGGGATTCTCCAGGCAAGAATACTGGAGTGGGTTACCATTTCCTTCTCCAGGGGATCTTCCCGACCCAGGGATTGAACCCGGGTCTCCTGCATTGGAGGCAGACGCTTTAACCTCTGAGCCACCAGGGAAGCCCGTCATTCAGCATAGTAATGAAAAATAACACCCACATTGTACTCCTTGATTTCTGGACCAATATGTCCTGGTTTGGGGAGAAACAGCATCACATAATAGTCACTAGTTCAGATAATATTGTATATTTTATACTGAAGGATACCGTCCTAATGTCAAAACACATTATTTCCCAGCTGATTCAGTAAGTTGGTTCCTTGGATCATTCTGCTATGTTGTAAGTCAGGAGCCTTTGAGTGAAGGTTTTATGGAATTACTAGTAAAACCCAAGAGCACTTGCCTTAATTATTTTCCTGTGAAATGAGTTTCTTGATAAAAACAATATTCTATGAGAACACATGGTATAATAAGGCAAGATATAAATAAGGCATTAAGTCAACAGACTCAGCAAAATGGCCCAGGAAAACAAACCAGAACCAGATTGTGTTTACTCCAGTGAGGACATAATACTGTTCATTCCATAATGGAAAGGACTCAATATAATCAACCAGCAGGTAGGCTGCCCTCTCGCTGTTATACAATATGGAGAGCTTTCTATTGGTCTCTGTATCTGGCTGATTGGCATTTAGCCATAGTGGGAGAGCCAGGTCAACCTCAGAGAGAGGCAATCAATTTCTTTATGGAGGCATATCCAATCATCATTACTGCTATGACGCACTATGGTTTATAAGCTCATTGACACAGTAAGGTCCCTAGGGAAAGAAGCTGACTGACATCAATGGTGAGTCATCTGGTTTACCTGGTCATTGAACATGTGGTGAAAATTCACGTGGGATACAGGCTAGGCCCATTTCAAGAGATACATTCACATAATTCTTCCCAAATCCTCCTTATCAGCAAACTTCCAATCCTATTCTTTCCAGATTCCTTCACCAAATGGCCAAACTTTTAGCTATTACCTGTGAGCTGGTGCAGAGCTGACATTATGTCACCTTCCTGGTAAAGTTCACCATAAGGATTGTACCCACTGGAGGAGTTCCCTTCATTGTCCTTCAGAGCCACTCATGATTTATTTGTTAATCAGTATAAAAGCAGAGAACTGGTCCTTGAGTTTTTCAGCACATAATTCTAAGGCCAGGAGGCATGAACTAAAAAATCAAAGAAAAGTTAAACCATTTGGAAGCAGAATATTATGCTGAGTTAGATAAATGTCAGTACAATTTTTTTTCTGTACATACATTGTTCCAAGAATCCTCTGCCCTCTGCAATAACCAGCTTGTCTGTGAACCATATACTCAATATTTGCATGCCTATTAACTAATATTGATATCAGGTGAAACAGGAACATTGCTAGCAACTAAAGCTGAGCCATCAGAAATCCTGTGACCTGACAATTCCTTTATCATTTTATCCTCTTCACTATTCTAAAAGAAACAAAAGTATGATTGGCATGCACAGATTCTACAAATCCATTTACCCAGATAAGAGCAGGGAAGGAAATAAATTCTAGCCCCTTAAAGGTCAGGGATATGCAATTTTTATTTCATGTAAGGGACTTCAGTCAAATAATTTGGAAGAAAAGACTAGGTGAGTGGATGCAGATTTTTTTTTAAGGTTTTAAATGTTAAGCACTGTAAAGAAGTCAACAACTGAACCTCAGGAAAGGATTGGCCTTTAAAGATCACTGAGCCAAATCCCATCTCAAATCCCCGAATCCTCTTGGCAAGTCTCCCTCAAATGACTTTTCAGACTTTAAAAAAAATTTCAGAGACTGAAAAGCCACTACCTTTGCGGACAGTAATGTAAGGAAGTCTTTCTTCAGGGGAGCAAAGCATCTGTGTCACAGTCACAGTTCTAACTCGGGCCCAGACAGGGCCAGCCCCGTTCCTCTCTCAGTGACAACCCTTCCAGTACCTTCTATCATAATCTTCTTTTCTCCAAAATAAGTGTCTCCAATTTCTTCCACAATTTTTCACATGATCTGACTTTACATTCACCTCAATTTTCCAATATTCCTCTTGAAAGTATACATTTAAACTGAAGTAGTAGCATAGATTTAGTATCCAATAGAGTAGAAGTATCAGTTCAGTCGCTCAATCATGTCCGACTCTTTGCGACCCCATGAATCGCAGCACGCCAGGCCTCCCTGTCCATCACCAACTCCCTAAGTTCACTCAGACTCATGCCCATCGGGTCGGTGATGCCATCCAGCCATCTCATCCTCTGTCATCCCCTTCTCCTCCTGCCCCCAATGCTTCCCAGCATCAGAGTCTTTTCCAATGAGTCAACTCTTCGCATGAGGTGGCCAAAGTACTGGAGTTTCAGCTTTAGCATTATTCCTTCCAAAGAACACCCAGGGCTAATCTCCTTCAGAGATCTCCTTGCAGTCCAAGGGATTCTCAAGAGTCTTCTCCAACACCACAGTTCAAAAGCATCAATTTATTCTAGAGAGACTATAGTTTTTTCAATTTCAGGTCCAGGTTGAATCTCCTTGCAGTCCAAGGGACTCTCAAGAGTCTTCTCCAACACCACAGTTCAAAAGCATCAATTTATTCTAGAGAGACTATAGTTTTTTCAACTTCATGTCCAGGTGGATTTTTCTGAAAGCTGCACCAACGTTCACTCTGATTGCTAATATTCACTAGGAGCTCACAATGTGCTAAGTACCTTGAAGAGGGCCTCATATGCATCATCTCATTTAATTTTCCTGACAACTACCTGTGAGAAAGGCACTATTTTTATGCCACTTGCAAATGAGGAAAATGAGGTTTAGAAAGAATAAGTACCTTGAAAAGAAAGTGAAAGTGTTAGTTGCTCAGTCGTGCCAGACTCTTTGGGACCCTATGGACTGCAGCCTGCCAGGCTCCTCTATCCATAGGGTTTTCCAGGCAAGGATACTGGAGTGGTTTGCCATTTCCTTCTCCAGGGGATCTTCCTGACCCAGGGATTGAACCCAGATTTCCTGCACTACAGGCAGATTCTTTACCGACTGAGCTACCAGGGAAAGACTTAAATGAGAGTGAATGAGTGAAAGTCGACCAGTCATGTCTGACTCTTTGCGACTTCATGGACTATACACTCCATGAAATTCTCCAGGCCAGAGTACTGGAGTAGGTAACCGTTCCCTTCTCCAAGGGATCTTCCCAACCCAGGGATCAAACCCAGGTCTCCCACATTGCAAGTTGATTCTTTACCATCTGAGCCACCAGGGAAGCCCAAAGTACCTTCAGTTCAGTTCAGTTCAGTCGCTCAGTCGTGTCCGACTCTTTGCGACCCCATGAATCGCAGCACACCAGGCCTCCCTGCCTATCACCAACTCCTGGAGTTCACTCAGATTCACGTCCATCGAGTCAGTGATGCCATCCAGCCATCTCATCCTCAGTTGTCCCCTTTTCCTTCTGCCCCCAATCCCCCCCAGCATCACAGTCTTTTCCAATGAGTCAACTCTTTGCATGAGGTGGCCAAAGTACTGGAGTTTCAGCTTTAGCATCATTCCTTCCAAAGAAATCCCAGGGTTGATCTCCTTTAGAATGGACTGGTTGGATCTCCTTGCAGTCCAAGGGACTCTCAAGAGTCTTCTCCAACACCACAGTTCAAAAGCATCAATTCTTCGGCACTCAGCCTTCTTCACAGTCCAACTCTCACGTCCATACATGACCACAGGAAAAACCATAGCCTTGACTAGACGGACCTTAGTCAGCAAAGTAATGTCTCTGCTTTTGAATATGCTATCTAGGTTGGGCATAACTTTTCTATCAGCCTTCTTAACAGTCGAACTCTCACATCCATACATGACCACAGGAAAAACCATAGCCTTTACTAGAAGGACCTTAGTTGGCAAAGTAATGTCTCTGCTTTTGAATATGCTATCTAGGTTGGTCATAACTTTTCTTCCAAGGAGTAAGTGTCTTCTAATTTCATGGCTGCAGTCACCATCAGCAGTGATTTTGGAGCCCCCCAAAATAAAGTCTGACCCTGTTTCCACTGTTTCCCCTGGGGAGGGCGCATTTAACCAACAAACCAAGCTCTCTCCCCCCACCCCCACCCTCCCCGCACCTGCCCTCCAGGCATGAGCTGCACGTGATGGTGGACGAGGTCTACATGCTGTCCGTGTTTGAGGAGTCCGCTGGGTACCGCAGTGTCCTGAGCCTGGAAAGGTGAGATGACTCTCTCGGCCCTGCCCACGCAGGGTGATCCTTCTTCCTTCCCGCTAATCCTGCAGTCCTCAGATCCCCCAAGGAGAAGAAGGGAGGCGGGGCCAGTCGCTGGTTTTCCAGCTGTTCTATGGGGTTTCTGAAAGCTCCAAGGAAGGGACTTGTTTTTGTTGACTGTATAGAGCTTCTCCATCTTTGGCTGCATAGAATATAATCAATCTGATTTCGGTGTTGACCATCTGGTGATGTCCACGTGTAGAGTCTTCTCTTGTGTTGTTGGAAGAGGGTGTTTGCTATGACCAGTGCATTTTCTTGGCAAAACTCTATTAGTCTTTGCCCCGCTTCATTCCGCATTCCAAGGCCAAATTTGCCTGTTACCCCAGGTGTTTCTTAACTTCTTACTTTTGCATTCCAGTCCCCTATAATGAAAAGGACATCTTTTTTGGGTGTTAGTTCTAAAAGGTCTTGTAGGTCTTCATAGAACCGTTCAACTTCAGCTTCTTCAGTGTTACTGGTTGGGGCATAGACTTGGATTACTGTGATATTGAATGGTTTGCCTTGGAAATGAACAGAGATCATTCTGTCATTTTTGAGATTGCATCCAAGTACTGCATTTTGGATTCTTGTTGACCATGATGGTTACTCCATTTCTTCTGAGGGATTTCTGCCCGCAGTAGTAGATATAATGGTCATCTGCATTAAATTCACCCATTCCAGTCCATTTTAGTTCACCGATTCCTAGAATGTCGATGTTCACTCTTGCCATCTCTTGTTTGACCATTTCCAATTTGCCTTGATTCATAGACCTGATGTTCCAGGTTCCTATGCAATATTGCTCTTTACAGCATTGGACCTTGCTTCTATCACCAGTCACATCCACAGCTGGGTATTGTTTTTGCTTTGGCTCCCTCCCTTCAGTCTTTCTGGAGTTATTTCTCCACTGATCTCCAGTAGCATATTGGGCATCTACTGACCTGGGGAGTTCCTCTTTCAGTATCCTATCATTTTGCCTTTTCCTACTGTTCATGGGGTTCTCAAGGCAAGAATGCTGAAGTGGTTTGCCATTCCCTTCTCCAGTGGACCACATTCTGTCAGACCTCTCCACCATGACCCGCCCGTCTTGGGTTGCCCCATAGGCATGGCTTAGTTTCATTGAGTTAGACAAGGCTGTGGTACTAGTGTGATCAGAATGACTAGTTTTCTGTGAGTATGGTTTCAGTGTGTCTTCCCTCTGATGCCCTCTTGCAACACCTACCATCTTACTTGGGTTTCTCTTACCTTGGGCGTGGGGTATCTCATCACAGCTGCTCCAGCAAAGCACAGCTGCTGCTCCTTACCTTGGACGAGGGGTATCTCCTCACTGCCGCCCTTCCTGATCTTCAACATGGAATGACTCCTCTAGGCCCTCCTGTGCCCACACAGCCACCACTCCTCGGACATGGGGTTGCTCCTCCTGGCCACAGCCCCTGGCCTTGGATGTGGGGTGGCTCCTCTCGGCCGTCGCCCCTGATCTCGGACACGGGGTGGCTCCTCCCAGCCACCACCCCTTACATCGGACATGAGATAGCTCCTCTCAGCTGTTCCTGCACCATCGCAGCCTGACACTCTTGGCCGCTGCCCCTGACCTCGGACGTGGGGTAAGTCCTCTTGGCCGCCGCCCTTCGGGCATGGGGTCCTCCTGGCTTCTGCCCCTGACCTCGGACATGGGGCAGCTCCTCTTGGCAGCGCTTAGTGTGCCGGTTGCCACTGCCTGCACTTAGTGCACCGGTCGCCACCACCTGCTAGAGCAAGACCCAGTTTTTCCCACCCAGTTCCCCCATCAGGAAGTTTACAAAAGCCTCTTAGCTTCATCCACCAAAGAGTAGGCAGAAGAAGCAAGAAAAATAATCCCACAGCAGCTAGAATGAAAATCATATTACAGAAAGTTAATTAGGATGAAAAAGCAGAGGCTTAGGTCCCAGACGAAGAAAGAAGATAAAACCCCAGAAAAACATCCAAATGAACTGGAAAATGGCAACCTCCCAGAAAAAGGACTCAGAATAATGATAGTGAAGATGAACCAGGATCTCAGTGGGGGCTGGGGGGGGGGGATGGAGAAAATGTAAAAAATGTTTACCAGAGACCTAGAAGAACAAACAAATAGAAATGAACAATATACCAGAAGGAACTGATGGCAGAATAACTAAGGCAGAAGAATGGATATTGGCTTGGAAGATAGAATGGTGGAAACCACTGCCATAAAGCAGAATATAGAAAAAAGAATGAAAAAAAAAATGAAGACAGCCTAAGAGACCTCTGGGACAACATTAAATAAGCCAAAATTCACATTATATGGTTAACAGAGACAGAAAGAACCTGAGAAAACGTTTGAAGAGATAACAGCTGAAAACTTCCCTAATATGGGAAAGGAAATAGTTTAACCAAGTCCAGGAAACACAGAGAATCCCAGAGGATAAACCCAAGGAGGAACACACTGAGACACATAGTCATCAAACTAACAAAAGTTAAAGACAAAGATAAAATGTTAAAAGCAACAAGGGGGAAATGACAAATAATATACAAGGGAACTCCCATAAGGTTATCAGCTAATTTCTCAACAGAAACTCTACAAACCAGAAGAGAATCAGTTCAGTTCAGTTGCTCAGTTGTGTCCAATTCTTTGCCATCCCCATGGGCTGCAGCACGCTAGGTTCCCTATCCATCACCAACTCCTGGAACTTGCTCAAACTCATGTCTATGGAGTCAGTGATGCCATCCAACCATCTCATCCTCTGTCATCCCCTTCTCCTCCCACCTTCAATCTTTCCCAGCATCAGGGGCTTTTCAAATGAGTCAGTTGTTTGCATCAGGTGGCCAAAGTATTGAACTTTCAGCTTCAGCATCAGTCCTTCCAGTGAATATTAAGGACTGCTTTCCTTTAGGATGGACTGGTTTGATCTCCTTGCAGTCCAAGGGACTCTTAAGAGTCTTCTCCAACAGCACAGTTCAAAAGCATCAATTCTTTGGTGCTCAGCTTTCTTTATGGTCCAACTCTCACATCCATACATGACTATGGGAAAAAAATCATAGCTTTGACTAGACGGACATTGTTGGCAAAGTAATGTCTCTGCTTTTTAACATGCTGTCTAGGTTGATCATATCTTTTCTTCCAAGGAGAAAGCATGGCTTGCTTCATTGCTTTCGTGGCTGCAGTCACCATCTGCAATGATTTTTGAGCCCAAGAAAATAAAGTCTGTCACTGTTTCCATTGTTTCTCCATCTATCTGCCATGAAGTATTGGGACCAGATGCCATGATCTTAGTTTTCTGAATATTGAGTTTTAAGCCAGCTTTTTCAGTCTCCTCTTTGACTTTTATCAAGAGATTCTTCAGTTCCTCTTCATTTTCTGCCATAAGGGTGGTGTCTACCATGAACAGAATAGAATGGCATGAAATATTTAAAGTGATGAAAGGAAAGAACCTACAATCAAGAATATTCTACCCACCAAGACTCTCAATCAGATTTGATGGAGAAATCAAAATCTTTCCAGACAAGCAAAAGTTAGGAGAATTAAGCACCACAGAGGAACTAAAAAGCCTCTTGATGAAAGTGAAAGAAGAGAGTGAAAAAATTGGCTTAAAGCTCAACATTCAGAAAATGAAGATCATGGCATCTGGTCCCATCACTTCATGAGAAACAGATGGGGAAACAGTGGAAACAGTGTCAGACGTTATTATTTTGGGCTCCCAAATCACTGCAGATGGTGATTGCAGCCATGAAATTAAAAGATGCTTACTCCTTGGAAGGAAAGTTATGACCAACTTAGTAGCATATTGAAAAGCAGAGACATTACTTTGCCAACAAAGGTCTGTCTAGTCAAGGCTATGGTTTTTCCAGTGATCATGTATGGATGTGAGAGTTGGACTGTGAAGAAAGCTGAGTGCCAAAAAATTGATGCTTTTGAACTGTGGTGTTGGAAAAGACTGTTGGGAGTCCCTTGGACTGCAAGGAGATCCAACCAGTCCATCCTAAAGGAGGTCAGTCCTGGGTGTTCATTGGAAGGACTGATGCTGAAGCCAAAACTCCAATACTTTAGCCACCTGATGCAAAGAGTTGACCTAGTGGAAAAGACCCTGATGCTGGGAGGGATTGAGGGCAGGAGGAGAAGGGGACGACAGAGGATGAGATGGCTGGATGACATCACATACTCAATGGACATGAGTTTGAGTGACCTCCGGGAGTTGGTGATGGACAGGCAGGCCTGGCGTGCTGCAAATCATGGGGTCACAAAGAGTCGGACATGACTGAGCGACTGAACTGAATTGAACTGAAACCAGCTTTACAGCAAGTGCTAAAGGAATTCCTCTAGGCAGGAAGCACAAGAAAAGGAAAAGACATACACAAAATAAACCCAAAGCAAGAAAATTAAGAAAACGATAATAGGATCATGCATATCAATAATTACCTTAAATGTAATTGGATTAAATGCACCAACCAAAAGACATATATTGGCAGGTCAGATGAAAACATGTGCATGCATGCACTTCTACTTACCACATCACTCTACTTAATCCCCCAAACTGTATGTAATTATTTTATATTGTTGAGTTAATCACATTTCCATTATGACTTGCAGCTGTAATTATACTTTTTTGTCTGGCTATTGATTGTGAAAACTACTAAACATCTTTTACTATTGTGATTATGGAACTATTATTCACTTAATACCATTGTATCATGATTGGTCAACAGAAAATGTTATGGTTCTATATCACTAAAGTTAGTGTTTAATAGAAAATCCTGCAATCACTTCTTAAAATATGAATGCATTGCAGAATTATCTTGGACTTTTTTGAAGAATACAAATGCTAAGCATTGCTTTTTTTCTCCAAAGCTCCAGATGTGTTTCTAATAAGAAATCATGTTTAAAAATAACTGGAATATATGATGATCTTTTACTTTAATCTAGTTTGTTTCAGTTTTTCTATTTCATATTCAGTGCTCCCATTTCATTTAGTTTATGTTTTCAAATTTCTCCATTTCTTTTTTTTTTTAATGTTCTTTCTCAAGCCCTTATCAAGCACCATAGAAAAGCTTTTGTGTATGTGTGTGTGTGTATATATATAATGTATAATACAATATATATACTTTAGGTAACATGAATTTTTGCCTAGCTAAAAGTTTTGTGACATTTTGATTCCACTTGTTTGACTGCATATGAACAGAATGCTAGATTTCTAATTTATATTCTTAGTTGTTGAGTTCTTTTTCCAGTTGTTATTTTTACAACTCAAAACTTGTATATACTTCCATGTATTTTGGCATCTGATGTTACCACTAAAAGTCTAGAAAGTTTACTATCTTAGTGATTTAAGAAAAATTTTTTAATGAAGCTTGGAACTTCTAATCCAGTTCTGAGAATATAAAGAAATACTATGAAACAAACAGGAAATTAACTTGTGATATAGTATTATTAACTAAAGTACAGATTTTGTTCAAATTTCATAAAATTTTATGCTAGTGTCCATTATTTGCCTTCATACCTTATTCAAGAGTCCACATTGTATTGAGCAGCTTCAGCTGACGCAACAAATCCTGTTAAATTCTCTTTTCATTTTTATTCTATTACAAATATTTTCTATTTCTTTGTTATGGCTTCTTAGTAGACTTATCATTTAAAAGTGGATGTTTAATTTCCAAATACATGGAATTTTAAAGTATGTTTTCCATTAATTTCTCATTTTGATATTAATTTCTCATTTAAGTGATTTCTTTTCTGCAATCACCTTCTGTGTTTTCTCAGTCTTTTAACTTTAGTGAAGCTTCCAATGGCTGAGTCAAAAGATCTCTCTTGGTAAATGTCACATTGCACTTGAAAATATGTGGGTTATTTTCAAATGTCTTTTAATATTGATATCTAACATAATTCCACAGTGACAAGAGAAGAGATTCTATGATTTCGGTACCTTTACATCATCAAATTTTTGCACCTGGTCTTACGGCCCTGTATATGTCTCCTAGTGTCTCCTAGTTTATAGTCTATGGGAACTTGAATTGAATTTGTATCGTACTGTCATGTGAAAATTGTATAAATCTTAAATTTGTTAAATTGGTTCATAGTGCTTTTCAGGTCTACTGTATCCTTCTACTTCTCTATATATTCATTCTATCAATTTTTGAGAGTTTGATATTGAAATTCTTAATTTATCTTAATTTATTCAACTGAAATTCTTAATTTATCTACTTATAATTGTAATATATAGTGAAACTATATGTAACCTTGCCCTGTATTTTCCAAATCTCCTGTAAATATTTTCACAATTAAAAAAAATTTTAATGTAAGTAGAATAAACATTTTAACCAAAGGGTAGAAATGATTGGCAGCATAGTTTTAAACACTGGATGGCTCAGTGGAAAAGAAACCACCTGCAATGCAGGAGCCACAGGAAATATGGGTTCAATTTGTGGGTCAGGAAGATCCCCTGGAAAAGGAAATTACAACACACTCCAGTATTCTTGCCTGAACTACAGTCCATAGGGTTGCAAAAAGTTGAACGCAACTGAGCACAGGCACCCATATCAACTATATATGCTGTCTTCAAGAGACAGTTTAGATTTAAGACACAATAGATTGAAAGTAAGAAGACAGAAAAAGACATATCATACCTTAGTACAAATAGCATCAAAAAGAGACCTGGAGGGGCTATACAGACAAAACAGATTCAGATAAACCTGTTACTAGGAGTAAAGGAAGATATTTTATAATGATAAGAGGAACAGTCCATCAAACATATATAGTATAAACCTGTTTTTGCATATAATGAGTCCCAAGATACATGAAGGAAAAATGACAGAGCTGAAAGGATAGACAGTTTAACAATAACAGTTGGAAATTTCAATACCCTACACTCAATAATGGATAGAACAACTAGACAGATCAACAACAAAGAAATAAAGAGGATGAGAGGAAATATTTCTTTTCTGATTGGATGACAATCTAGACCTACTTTATTGCCCATGTTCCTTTAGAGAGAAGAAAAAGAAGTAGTCTAGAGAAGAAGAGGGATCCAGGAGCACCAAAAGTGGGGTGTACACAAAAGAGTGCCTCCCTTTGAAGGGATAAAAGCTTTTAATCTCTTTGTTTCTCCTAGAGAAGTCAGCCCACACAAAAAATTGACCATCTGCTGGTCTTTCATCCATATCAGCACTTCTCATCAGGCAGAGGAGTAGGGTAGGATGGAAGCAGGGTCATTCAGTTCAATTCAGTCGCTCAGTCATGTCCGACTCTTTGTGACCCCATGAATCGCAGCACGCCAGGCCTCCCTGTCCATCACCAACTCCCGGAGTTCACTCAAACTCATGTCCATCGAGTCAGTGATGCCATCCAGCCATCTCATCCTCTGTCGTCCCCTTTTCCTCTTGCCCCCAATCCCTCCCAGCATCAGGGTCTTTTCCAATGAGTCAACTCTTTGCATGAGGTGGCCAAAGTATTGGAGTTTCGGCTTCAACATCAGTCCTTCCAATGAACACCCAAGACTGACCTCCTTTAGGATGGACTGGTTGGATCTCCTTGCAGTCCAGGGGACTCTCAAGAGTCTTCTCCAACACCACAGTTCAAAAGCATCAATTCTTCGGCACTCAGCTTTCTTCACAGTCCAATTCTCACATCCACATATGACCACTAGCCTTGACTAGATGGAACTTTGTTGGCAAAGTAACATCTCTGCTTTTGAATATGCTATCTAGGTTGGTCATAACTTTCCTTCCAAGGAGTAAGCATCTTTTAATTTCATGGTTGCAATCACCATCTGCAGTGATTTTGGAGCTCCCCCAAAATAAAGTCTGACACTGTTTCCACTGTTTCCCCATCTATTTCCCATGAAGTGATGGGACCAGATGCCATGATCTTCGTTTTCTGAAAACCATAGCCTTGACTAGACGGACCTTAGTTGGCAAAGTAATGTCTCTGCTTTTGAATATACTATCTAGGTTGGTCATAACTTTTCTTCCAAAGAATAATTGTCTTTTAATTTCATGCTGCAGCCACCATCTGCAGTGATTTTGGAGCCCAAAAAAATAAAGTCTGACACTGTTTCCACTGTTTCCCCATCTATTTCCCATGAAGTGATGGGACCAGATGCCATGATCTTCGTTTTCTGAATGTTGAGTTTTAAGCCAACTTTTTCACTCTCCTCTTTCACTTTCATCAAGAGGTTTTTGAGTTCCTCTTCACTTTCTGCCATAAGGGTGGTGTCATCTGCATATCTGAGGTTATTGATATTTCTCCCGGCCATCTTGATTCCAGCTTGTGTTTCTTCCAGTCCAGCATTTCTCATGATGTACTCTGCATAGAAGTTAAATAGGCAGAGTGACAATATACAGCCTTGATGTACTCCTTTTCCTATTTGGAACCAGTCTGTTGTTTCATGTCCAGTTCCAACTGTTGCTTCCTGACCTGCATACCTAAGCTCAAATACCCTATAAGTGGCAGAATTTGGTCTGTCCCAGGATTTCTGGGAAAGTAGCAGCACCTATTGATACTTAGTATGTGCCAACACTGTGCTGAGCTCTCACTTAAAACAGTTAAGTAGTTAGTATTAATATTCCCATTTTACACATAGGGAAACTGAGACTTAGAGAGATATAACAAAATGCTTAGAAATAATGAACTAGCTTATCTGAACAAGTTCAGTTTATATATCCAGATTTGAGATTTTTAATTACCCCTTATAAAATTAATCTTTCTTGATTCAGTCCATTACTCTGTCAAATTTTTTTAGAGATATTGATTTGTTCCAAAGTATTTTTATCTCTGCTCCATTTTTATAACTGCAAGTTTTATAAGAAAGTTTCCATGTGTTCGCGTTACCAACAAATTACACTGCATGGAAGGAAACATAGGAAAGAGTCACGCACAAACCACTAGAACCGTCTTTCTAGATGCTATCAACATACTCACCAGACTGTATCAGCCAGTCATTCAACCTTTAATACACTATGTAGTCTAGGCCATATTTCTCCATTTTGTCCACAAGAACACAATTTGTTGTATCTTACTGAAATACAGATTTGTCATCCCAGCTCAAACTTAACAACCCTATCAAAATAGAATCTTATATTAGTGTGAAATAATTTAGAGATAGTAACTCTATCTTGGATCTCAGTGATCTTCATGTGTTTCTAAGTATTTGTTATGTTTCCAAAATAAAACAGTAAATTAAATGTATTTGCAGTCGCTTTCATGCTCATGATGCTATATTTTTATTCATGTAATTAGAGACAGCACTTTCTCTATCATTAAAATGATATCTGAGTTCCAGTGCCTTCCCACTTAGTCTTCTGAGTTGATTTTTGACTCTTGTAACTTGATTTTTATAATCCATGCTTGTGATCTTGACCTCTTGGGCATCTGTAAGATTGGCAGTATAATTTTAGACTTTTGTTTGTATTTCCTATTTTGCTAAGCTGATAGTTTTACTTTTTCCATCATTGAATTACCCATCAACTATAAGTAAATTATCTTCTGAAAGTCATCCAGAAGCTTTTGACAAATAGAGGCTTGGCACCTGAGTAATAATCCTTTAAGACCACGAATCTGTCATAGAACCTTTCCTGGCTTTGAAATGCCATGATATATTCAGTAGATTTGGCAGTTTTCTGTTACCTCTTATTTCACTGCTTGGCATTTAATAGTCCTCCTTTGTATAAAATAATGTTTCCTTGTATATATATATTGCTGAGTCCCTTCATTGTTCATCTGAATCCATCTCAACATTGTTAATTGCCTGTACCTCAGTACAAAATAAAAAATTTTTAAACAAAAAAAATTTTTCATTAAAAAAATAATATTTCCTTTCAGTATTACAATGATATCTCTTTTTAAAACATTTAAAGCAATGTTATAGATTTAAATTTAAGTTAATTTAGGCATCTGAGTGCTACCACATATGACTGTAATGTTATTCACAAAGATAATGACCACTAAGAAGCACAGGAATTGCCATATTTCTTTTGACACTGCCTTTTAGAAAACACCCAGATTTCAACATGTCAAAACATGAAAAATATGTAACTCAGATAACTGAAGAAAAACAATAGCTATGCTAGTTATTGAGTCGCTGGTACAAATTGTGCCCATGTTTCAAAGCAGTGCAAAACTGAAACCTTTCAACAGTATTTTCCTGTCCTCCATTCCCCATTTACAACCTGTAACCGAAGATGAAGATGTTTGATTAGGAAATAACAAAGGTCAGACATCTGTCTAATATTATGAAATGCTTTGTTCAAGATACTTTGCATTTTTCAACTGATTACCAAATTTCCTCACATAATCTTGTAAATCTTTTGTCCTGTCCCAATTAGCTTTATTTTAAATGTATCTGTAGAGCTATTATCCCTCTGAGAGATACGAAAGGTCACTTTCTTTTTTTAAAACACAGAATTATTCAACAGAGCTTAATAACTACACTGCTAATGTAATTCTTACTATACCTCTGAGATGAAATGCTCCTTGAGATAGATTCAGAACAAGTTTCATTTGTAATGTTAATGTATTTTGCCTGAGAAAGCCTCAGCTGTGACACTTCCCCACATGCTGGCCAAATCCTAATGAGGTTTTGGTACTACAGTAAAGAAAGACATATATTTTCACTTTTCGTCTTGGTTCACGAATTAAAATCACATTAGCCATTTGCAATATGCCTATTAGTGTTCCTTTGATAATTTTCTGATCCTTAGCATTTATAAAGTAGACCTTGAATTTTGATACTACAAATCCTGATTGACAGTTAATGATTCTTTTCCTTATTAATAAAATAGAGTGGCCTGAGAAATTGATAGAGATGCTTTGTTTAACTAACATCATAACCTAAAAAGTAAGATAAAATAAGCAAAACTGAGCAGGAACCAGCTCAGTTCTTCCTCTTCAAAATGAGGGGGGAAATCTGTTTCTAAATATCGTTCAGTGTTACAACTCAGATGAATGTTACTCATGGAAGAAAAACAAGATATGGTTTCAAACCTATTCAGAAAATAATTTTTTTTTCTAAGCAATGGAAGAAAGTAATTATATAAACCACATTAAGCCATTGTCAGAAATCAAGATTATTCATATCAGACACCCTGAATAAACACCAACATTTTTACTTGTTTCACACCCCCATTCTTCTTCTCACTCTAGTTTACCCCTGTTTATAATTGCTAGAGTTTAGCTAACTCTTAGGCTGCTGTCTACGAGGTCACACAGAGTCAGACATGACTGAAGTGACTTAGCAGCAGTAGCAGCAGCAGCTAATTCTTTGTTTTTGGATATTTTATTTATTTGACAAGGCCAGGTCTAGTTGTGGCACATGGGATCTTCAATCTTCATGCAGCATGAAATCTTTGTTGTGGCACATGGGATCCAGCTCCCTGCCTAGGGGTCGAATGCAGCTCCCCTGCATTGGGAGCACGGAGTCTTAGCCACTGGACCTCAGAGAAGTTCTGAATTTAGCTAAGTCTTGATTCTACTATTAGCCCCGCATAAACGACACATTTTAAACTGTATAAAATTGAGAAGTTAATACATCTATTAATGACTCTCAGTCCCCCACTAATTTAAGCTCAAATGACAGGGCTTAGAATTCACAGTCCTTCTTGTTCTGGCCTCAGCCTAACTTTCAATCCTTGTCATTAACCATTTCCTTGAAATTGCTTATGATCCAATTGCTTGTGAGATAACATGCAATTATCTCAGCTGCTCCATGATTTTTTATCTCTACACCTTTGTTCATATTCTTTGGTCATTTACCTAAAATGAATGTCCAGGTATCTCCCCCTGTCTATCCTATAAAGTAAGCTAAAATACCACTTTTCAAATAATGATTTGTTTTAGTTCCTCCGTTGGGTATGAGCATTTAGTTTATATGATCTTTATTAAATTTATTATTTATACCTATAGATGATCAAATGATCTTTGAAATCCAAGGACCTTTCAATATACTTTCTGGCAGCTTCTGCAGTGTAACATAGCACCTCACATTACAGAGTTCTCAGTAAATATGTATAAGAGCGTGAATAAATGAATAAATGTCTAGTCTCTGGTCTTATATTTATGCTATCTATTATTCATAAAGCAACCTCTCATTTTTTTAATGCCAATCTAAACTTATTATAGGAATAAATTATTTTCAAGGACTAGGAAAAAATCCATTTTCAGTAATGTGACCCATGACATCATGCCACTGAAAATAATTAAAATAATGAAAAAATTTTTAAGTGTATCTCACATTAGCAAGAAAATAAGGACCCTCAGAAACCAAAAATTAAGTAAATACAGGAATCCAAAGAAGTAAGCTGAACTTTGGCTCTGGCTTTCACTTTGAGGACATTTGCCCATGGAGGTGAATTTGGGTTTCCATATTCATAGATTACAAGGAGATAAATCCTGGGAGCTACCTGACCAAGATGAGCAATCTGATAGGAGATGCCTTAATAACTCAGGTACCTCACAGGCCTAAACTTTCCCGGTGTATGTGAACTAGAAATAAATCCAGAGGACAGCAAGGAAAATGGCCTATTATAAAATGTGTCATTGGGTAGAAGCAAACACTAAATCGCCCCTTGGAATTCCTACCTACAAGCTGGCCCTCACTTGAACTGGTAGCTCAATCTCATACCACCTGGGTACATCCAAAAAATCCTCAGGCAAAAAAATTTCAAGTGTTTCTATGTTGGTAGAGTTCCCCAAAATTTGGCAGAAGCAAAAGCAAGTAGTCACTGGAGATATAAATTGCAAATACAGGGCTTCAAAATTTTTAAAGATAAAATTCCCCAAAAATATGAACTTATAGTTTAAAAACTCACACAGGTCTTCCCTGGTGGTTCACTGGCGAGGAATTCACCCAGCAATGCAGGAGACACAGGTTCGATCCCTGGTCTGGGAAGATCCCACATGCCATGGGGCGGCTAAGCCCGTGTGCCACAACTACTGAGGCTGTGCTCTAGAGCCTGAAAGCTGCAACTACTGAGACCACATGCTGCAACTACTGAAGCCTGGGCACCCAAGACTGCCCCACAAGAGAAGCCACTGCAGTGAGAAGCTTGTGCACCCCAACTAGAGAGTAGCCTCTGCTTGCTACACCTAGAGAAAGCTTGCATACAGCAACAGTGACCCAGAACAGCCACAAATAAATACATAAAGCAATAAATTTTAAAAAACTCATACAACGTATCAGGAAACAAGCCACCTAGAGCCAATGGTAATAGAAACAACAGATAGCAAAGTCAGATATGTAAAGATTTCAGATATTGGATTTAGAAGACAGGGATGAAATGTTAAACTCATCTACCTTAAAAATTAAAAGGACAATGAAAATATAAGAGAAAAAAATAATGAATGTTTTAAAAAGACAAAACTGGTTTGAGAGAGCGAGGAAGAAGGAAGGAAGGAGGAAGAGAAGGATAGAGGAAAGGAAAGAGGGAAAAAGGAAGGAAAGAAGGATGAAAGGAAAGAAAGAAAAGGGGTGGGAACTACATAGAACATTTAGAAATTAAAGCTATTAAAAGTGGAATAAAAAAAACTCAATAGACTCTCCCTTCCCATTCTATTTCCCTTTCTCTTGGCCCAGCCCAATAATTCAACCTTGATTTTTTTTTTCAGTTAGCAAATTGTCTTTACCTAATAAAGACTATTTACAAAAACTACCACTAAATGTCATACTCAATGATAAAAACTTTCCCTTCCTGATCAGGATAATGACTAGAATGCCCAATTTTTCAGCTTTTTACTGGAATTTCTAGCCAATACTAAAAGGAAATAAACAATAGAATATAGGGGAAGAAATTAAAATATCATCACTTTCACAAGATATGAGTGTTATGAAAATTCAACAGAACTGTAGATAATTTCTAGAATAAGAAGAGCAGTAAATTTGCAGGGTAAAATCTATTACATTTTATACATCAATAATACATAACTGAAAAATATTTTTGAAACCAAAATAAAAATTTATAGAATATTCAGAAATAGACTTAATAAAAATATGCAAAATCATTTGGACAAAAATATAAAGCTATGCTGAAGAACATTAAAGACATGAATAAATCAAGAGATATATCATGCCCATGAAATAAAAGAGTAATATATAGATGTGAAGAAGGAAATGGCAACCCACTCCAGTATTCTTGCCTGGAGAATCCCATGCACAGAGAAGCCTGGCGGGCTACTGTCCATGGGGTCACAAAAGAGTTAGACTGAGTGATTAAACAACAGGCAATCATATAGATGACATCTCTGTAATTGTTATGTAAATTCAATGCAATGCCAATAAAAATCCCATCGGATGTGTGTGTGTGCAAATTAACATGCTGAGGCTAAAATTTGTAGTGAGATTCAAGGATCAAAAAATTGTCAAGCTACTATTTCAACTGAGGGAGAAAACTTACCTTACTAGAATATCAAGATTTTTAATACAGTTATAGATATTTAAATCAGGTGTTGTTTACACAGATTGACAATTGAGAAAAGAAGTAGAGTAAAAAGCTTAGAAATAGACATATGTTTATCAACTGATATATGACCAAGGTGGTTTTAAAAGTTCATGGAGGAGAAATTGACTTTTCAAGGCAGTTCTGGGATAATTGAGTATCCATAAGGGGAAAAGATGATATTGTAGCCTTACCCGATAGCATAAATATTCAGTTTTGTTTGGATTAAATATCTACATGTGACTGTTAAAAATATAATTGAAGTACAATATAGGAAAATATAAACATGACCTCACACCACAGAAAAATTTCTTAAAATGTGCAACATAAAGGAAATGATTGACAGAATTTACATAAAAATAAAGAACTTTTGTTTCTCAAAAGATACCATAAAAAGATTAAAAACAAGGGGGCACAAAGAGAAGAAGATATTCCTGGCAGAAGGATTTACATCTAGAATATATAAAGAATTCCTATGAAACAAAAAGAATGCAGAATCCAACAAGTTTATTAAAAGTATCCTTCCAACAGATTTAACCTGTCTACAAAACCTTCCTAAATTTCTACCTCAGTGACCCGTAGCCATATTAATTTTGGTAAATTTAACATTGAAGTAATCTTGTTTTTCCTAAAACTAGAGTCATCCAAGTTCAAAACTTGTAGTCATACTTAATATTTACCTGACTAGAAAATCATGATGATGTGATCACTAATCTAGAGCCAGACATCTTGGAATGTGAAGTCAAGTGGGCCTTAGAAAGCATCACTACGAACAAAGCTAGTGGAGGTGACGGAATTCCAGTTGAGCTGTTTCAAATCCTGAAAGATGATGCTGTGAAAGTGCTGCACTCAATCTGCCAGCAAATTTGGAAAACTCAGCAGTGGCCACAGGACTGGAAAAGGTCAGTTTTCATTCCAATTCCAAAGAAAGGCAATGC
>SJYT01076661.1:194800-267812 GCA_006410635.1 Cephalophus harveyi
GAGTTGACTCATTGGAAAAGACTCTGATGCTGGGAGGCATTGGGGGCAGGAGGAGAAGGGGACGACCGAGGATGAGATGGCTGGATGGCATCACGGACTCGATGGACGTGAGTCTGAGTGATCTCTGAGAGATGGTAATGAATAGGGAGGCCTGGCGTGCTGCAATTCATGGGGTCACAAAGAGTCGGACACGACTGAGCAACTGAACTGAACCGAACTTGCTTTCCATATTCAATTATTTATCAAATACAGTCAGTTCTTTTTCTGCAAGTGTGCTCACATTTTTGTCCTTTCCACCACCAATCGTCTGCATGATTCAGAACCTCATTTTCTTGACTTGTGGTAAATTCCTAACTGGTCTCCCTGCCTCAAAGTTCTTTTTTACAATTTTCCTGGCTGTTGCTCAACAGATCTAGATTCATCCACCTAAACCACACTTTATTTTTCAATGAAAACACATTTAATCACAACCGTATAACAAAATGTTGTTTAATCTGATCTAAGAATAAGAGGTGGCTTTTTTATTACACAAGTCAAGAAATCTTTTATATGACAGCATTAGCACCTCAATTTGGTAGAGAATGTCAGAATTCTAAGTGGTTAACCATTTGGAAAAAATAAATTATACTCCTAAAGCACACTATATATATCAAGAAAATCATGTATTGACAAAACATTTTTGAAGAAAATAAAAGAGACTATCATTTAAACCTTAGGATAGAAAGGGCTTCTTAACTGACATAAGTACAAATTATATGAGAAACAATGATAAACACAACTGCATTAGAATTCAATACTTGTGTGTACCCAGAAAAATTATTTTAAAAAATGAAAAAGATAAATCATAAATTAAAAAATTTGCATCACAAACTACTGTCAAATGATTAGTATCAAGAAGATACGTTTAAAGAAAACACATGTTCAAATCAGTGATCAAAAGACAAGCCAATGGAAAATAGGCAAAGATCTTCAGACCAAATAGAAACAAGGACCAAAAACATAAGAAACAGTGTTTAATCTCATTAGTAATTGAGGTACACAAATTAAAACTACACTGAGTTACCAGATTAGCAGGAGTTGAATACAAGTGATAATAATAACTGTAAAAGGTAGCTGTGGAACAATTAAAACTTTTCATGACTCTTGGCAGTGTTCTGTTACAACACTCACTCTGGAAAAACAGTGACATTATCTGACAACGTTGATGCAACTTTATTAGCCTATATAGTTGACCCAGCAAATATACTCCTAAGAATGTCTCCCCTACAGCGACACATGCACACATGCACCAGAATACTTGCAAAAGATTGTTCACACCAGCATTTACTTGTGACAGCAAAAACCCAGAAACGACCCTCATGTCTGTCAAAACTACAAGTGAAAAGTGAAGTCACTCAGTCGTGTCTGACTCTTTGTGACCCCATGGACTGTAGCCTACCAGGCTCCTCGGTCCATGGGATTTTCCAGGCAAGAGTACTGGAATGGGTTGCCGGTTCCTTTTCCAGGGGATCTTCCCAAACCAGGTATCGAACCTGGGTCTCCCGCATTGCAGGCGGATGCTTTACTGTCTGAGCCACTCCATCAAAAATACAAAGGATAGACAAATTATGGTATATACACACCATGGAATTTCACATATGACAGTAAAACTTAAAAGAACTACACCTACACAAGACGGTATGGATGAATCCCAATGACATAACACTAAATAAAAAAACAGGCTATAGAAAATATTTATAATATGATTCCATTCATATAAAGCATAAAAGTATGTACTACCTAGAGGGATTTTTTTTTTCATTTATCAATATTGTTGGTTCTTCACAATCAGAAGCAAGCAATCTATTTTGCTAAACTATAAAAATAATTTCATTATATATTACTTTCCTGGGAGTCAACCAAAGAGTGTCCATCAGTCCTTTTCCAAATGAGATATAAATCAGAAAGGAAGAAAAATGAGAGAATGAGAGCGTTGACTAGTGCAGTGAGAAGTACCTATATTTTCTGTGATCAGAATCAATATATATCCACATTGTTTTTTCTGTTTTAAAAAATTAATTTATTTATTTTAATTGGAGGCTAATTACTTTACAACATTGAAGTAGTTTTTGCCATACGTTGACATGAATCAGCCATGGGTGCACATGTGTTACATATCCATAATTCACCTTTCTTCTTTCTTTGTTTTACCTTTTCTGTGGCATTCCAGTGATCAATCTTTTACTCTGCTTCACATGGTTCAATCAAATGCACAAAATATCAGTCAGAGATTATAATAATTAGTTATATTCATGTCCCTATTACAAAGCAAGGCAAAAAAAAAAAAAAAAAAAGTCAAAAGACCTGGCTTCCAGTTCCAGTTCTCCAAAGTTAGTCACATGTCCTTCATCAAGTCATGCAACTTCACTGTGCTTCAGTTTTGTCTTCTGTTAAAACACGGATAATCATGCCTGCCTCAGAGCATGTTCATGAGAATTAAAACAGTAAACTTATTAAAAAAAAAAAAAAAACGGACCAACACATAGTAAACATTCAACCAATGTCAATTCCCTACTACCATCATTGTGCTACCTGAGCAACTGGATCACTTATAAGTACGAATGGGGTCAAGGTGGGGTTGGGGTGAAGAATGAGCAAGATTGTACCTCAGGATGCAAGCAGCTGCTTAATATGCTTTCATTCCATAATTACAAGGTCACCAAGTCTTTTGCAAATAAATTTATGTCTGTTGCAACAAAAAGAAGGTCATGGTAATTCTAACTTATGTTTTCTTTAGCTATTAATGTCATTACATAATCAATCATTATGCTCGTTTCTTTCCCCCCTTATTTTATATAACAGCCCTTGTCAATTTGATGACAATCATCATGTCCTGTCACTTGTTTCCTGTTCTTTTATCTGGCTTTCTCAACCCAGATTCCAAGTCCCAGCCTTATTCTCCTTTAAGATGCCACTGACTGCTTCACATGCAATATCTTATGTTTATGCTTCTGAAAAAAACTAACCTAACATATGCAAGTTCCTGTGACTGCTTAGGCCCACCCACTTCAGTTTTTGAACATGGAGGACTGTCTGCAATCACTACCAGCAAGTGGAGCATCTAAAATGATCCCAGAATCCGTGTAATCTGATATATACACCATAATTTGTATACTATTTCTAGGGGTTAAATGTGCCCCTATTTCTAACAACTAACTCACAACAGAGCTTCCAACTCAACCTATTACTGAATGATTTGCTTAAACAAAATAAGTCAAAAAGACTTCTTGTGTATTAATCCATTCTCTATATGCAAGCATGGGACTTTTGACCTTCTTTCCACTTTCATGGTACCTAAACAACAATAAATATTGCTGACTGACCATTTCTTATTAAAAAATATGACAGAGACTATAGGAAGGTCACATTTACCCCACTCTTTGCATCTAGGTCAGGTCATGTAATTTTGGCCAGTGAAATATGGGTAGTCATATAACCACCCATGTAACATCCTGACCCCTATAACATCCCATGTGGCCCTCAACTCTCTTTGCTAGTTAGCTGACCAAATGGAGGGCACCCATTGAAGGACTTGGAAGCCCCTACTAGAACTGAAACCACCAGCTAAAATGGGCCTGGATCCCTGACTCAACACTGGAAGAAAGAACCCCTGGGAGAGCCATCTGACCTGCTTTGGTCTGTGACCTGAATAAGAAATAAAACTTTTTTGTATTATGTCACTGAAACTTGGGAGTGGTTTGTTATAGCAGCTAGTGTTAATTACCTTGACTAACAGCATGAACCACTAGAAGTATCCGGGTTGGTAAAGGGATTCCAAGAACATCCATTAGGAATCAGGAGAGGCTAAGGCAGGCTTACCCAGGGTAACAGATTCTCTGGTAACAGATGCACCCCGTTCTTCCCTTCTTCAGGACTACAACACTCATTTCCCTGGCTGGTGGGAGTATTGATGCTGACAGTTCATAGCTAAATATTTCTCAGAGAACTGTTCTCAACTCAAGACAGTCCCACTGCCCAAGGGAATCCCCTCTGGGGAGCAGGAGAGCAACTCTCTTCCAGTGACTGGTCAATACAGAGTTACACATGCCTTATTTAATTCAAGACCACTCTACCATTCATTTCAGCTTCAGAGATTCTCCATAGGATGAGCTATGTCTTTGCTATGCTCCATCATACTGTTGCTGATGTTACTGACCCCGATCCTGGGAAAGATTGCAGGCAGGAGGAGAAGGGGACGACAGAGGATGAGATAGTTGGATGGTATCACTGACTCAATGGACATGAGTTTGAGCAAACTCCAGGCGATGGTGAAGGACAGGGAAGCCTGGCGTGCTACAGTCCATGGGGTCACAAAGACTCAGATACAATTCAGTGACTGAACAACAACAATCACACTGTTGTCATTCCCCTCCTCCAAGAATAGATTCTGGGGAACCTTCTCGATAAACTTCTGCATGCAATAAATCTTATCTCAACCTGTCTCCTGGTAAACTTATCTGCAACACATAAGCATAGCTTAGAGACTTTATGCCCCTAGATGGAATGCCACATACAGCCTCACCTGGCATGATGGGAAGCAGTGATGCAGTGATGGAGAGATGAGCCTGGAGCAGCATTCATGCCCTCCTATAGCGCACCCAAAGGATGCAAGGGACACATAGCACTGCACTGAGAAGCATAAGATTCTGAGAGCTGCAGGACCAGCAGAGGTTTGGATTGTGAGGCCACAGTGTATGGAGATTTTAACTCTAGAAATACATGTCTAGGACAAGGGTCTATTGTTTGTGTGGTTTTTTTCCCTTCAGTTGCTCAGGTGTGTTCAACTCTTTGTGACCCCATGAACTACAGCAAGCCAGGCTTCCCTGTCCTTCGCTATCTCCTGGAGCTTGCTCAAACTCATGTCCAGTGAGTCAGTGATGCCATCCAACCATCTCGTCCTCTGTCATCCCCTTCTCCTGCCTTCAAACTTTTCCAGCATCAGAGTCTTTTCAAATGAGTCAGCTCTTCGTATCAGGGGATCAAAGTACTGGGGCTTCAGCTTCAGCATCAGTCCTTTCAATGAATATTCAGGACTGATTTCCTTTAGGATTGACTGGCTTGATCTCCTTGCAATCCAAGGGACTCTCAAAAGTCTTCTCCAACACCACAGTTCAAAAGCATCAATTCTTAAATGCTCAGTCTTCTTTATGGTCCATACATGAAAGTGAAAGTTACTCAGTCGTGTCAGACTCTTTTCAATCCCAAGGACTATACAATCCATGGAATTCTGCAGGCCAGAATACTGGAGTGGATAACCTTTCCCTTCTCCAGGGGACCTTCCCAACCCAGGGATTGATACATGGCTACTAGAAAAACCATAGTTCTGACTATACAGATCTTTGTCAGCAAAGTAATAATGTCTCTGCTTTTTAATATGCTGTCTAGGTTGGTCATAGCTTTTCTTCCAAGGAGCAAGTGTCTTTTCATTTCATGGCTGCAGTCACCATCTGCAGTGATTTTGGAGCTCAAGAAAATCAAGTCTGTCACTGTTTCCATTGTTTCCTCATCTATTTGCCATGAAGTGATGGGACTGGATGCTATGATCTTAGTTTTTTAAATGTTGAGTTTTAAGCCAGTTTTTTCACTCTCCTCTTTCTCCTTTATTAAGAAGCTCTTTAGTTCCTTTTAGCTTTCTGCCATAAGGGTGGTGTTACCTGCATATCTGAGGTTATTGATATTTCTCCTGGCAATCTGGATTCCAGCTTGCTTCGTCCAGCCTGGCATTTTGCATGATGTACTCTGTATGTAAGTTACATAACCAGGGTGACAATATACAGCCTTGATGTACTCCTTTCCCAATCTTGAACCCGTCCATTTTTCCATGTCTGGTTCTAACCAGCAGAGTATCCAGGCTCAAGAGCATTTCAATGCATACTAATCTAGGAAGAAAACCTGAAGAGCCACTCCACAGCACACACCCCTGTACTCTACTATGATTGTGTAGTCACGTAGCCTCATCCCCAAATACACACAGATGCCATTTTGGAAAGGTAGAGGAAGAGGGGAAATAGATTTTAAATCTAAAAATCTGAGTCAGTCAGAAGAAAATATTTAAACCAGAAAAGGAAAGTAAAGTGAAGTCGCTCAGTCGTGTCCGACTCTTTGCGACCCCATGGACTGTAGCCTACCAGGCTCCTCTGGCCATGGGATTTTCCAGGCAATAGTACTGGAGTGGATTGCCATTTCCTTCTCCAGCGGATCTTCCCGACCCAGGGATTGAACCCAGGTCTCCCGCATTGTAGACAGACACTTTACCGTCTGAGCCACCAGGGAAGTCTTGTAAACTGGCAAATTTAAAGTTTACATCTCTTTCTCCCCCACTTCACTATTACTAGACATGAGAAGCCTTCATTTTATTGGCACACTGTACAGCTGGCCCTTGAACACACAGGTTTGAAATGCATAGATCCACTTATACGCAGATTTTTTTCAGCAGTGAATACTGTAGTACTACGTGAATCCAAGGTTGGTTGAATCTACAGATGCAGAACTCGTGGATACAGAGGGCAGACTATAAGCAGGTTGTTGAGAGTGTGAAGGGTTGGTTCCCCTAACTCCTGTGTTGTTCAAGAGCAAACTGGATGAGCAAATTTGCAACCACTGGTAAATATAGGTCTATAGCAGTATCATCTTAAAAATTCTAGTTTTCAAATCCTAATGATTGTTAATAACATAGTACAAAGTACTAGAACCTACATGGGTGGTTTGAAAGTCCTCTGATGCAAGAATATGAATTTTAAATTGACCAGACTACCAACTCCTTGAGTATGGCAACTGAGCTTTACTTATCTTCAAATCTCCCCAGTGGCTAGCAAACCATATAATGAATAAACACTTTAACATAATTTACTATCAGCCTATTATGAATCATTTTGGAACCTATTGCTCCGCTCTGTGTCCTTAAGTCTTTGGATTTTCCAAACCTTTTGATACTGTGAAAATATCCTTGGAAGGATCATTTGTTTAGCTTCTATTAAAAATTAGTTTATCAGGATTAACCCAGGGCTGAGAGTAAGAAGAGAGCAGAGTTCTGGGAAAGGAGAAATACAACTAGAAGGGAAAAAAATTGACAGGTCAGACAAATCGCATCACCATTTTGCCTTGGGCCAGCCCTGAAAAAGAGCTTGCAAGGATAACAATTTTACTCCTGAAATGTATTTTACACTACAACAGCTGAAGTAGTAAACTAGTATGACTGAGAAACGAAAAGGAAAACAGTATTTCCCAAGACCTTGCCCCACTTCAGACATTATCCATTCTTCTGAGTTAAAGTATTTGTGGTTGGTAGGATTATGTACTCCACTGGAAAGATGTCCATGTCCTAAGCCCTAGAACCTGTGAACACTTTGCCTTACATGCCAAATGGGACTCTGTAACTGTGAATAAGTCAAGGACCCTGACCTGGGAGACTATCCTGAATTAACCAGGGTGGCCCCAAGGTAATCATGAGGGACCTTAAACGTGGGAGACACAGGAGTGTTAGTGTCAGGGAGGCGCACTGTGAGAAAGACTGACAGGCCTTTGTGGCTTTAAAGATCCAAAGGGATGCAAGAGATGCCTGCTGCTGCTGCTGCTAAGTCACTTCAGTCGTGTCCGACTCTGTGTGACCCCATAGACGGCAGCCCACCAGGCTCCCCCGTCCCTGGGATTCTCCAGGCAAGAACACTGGAGTGGGTTGCCATTTCCTTCTCCAGCAAGAGATGCCTAGATACTAGAAAATGTGAGAAATCAGTTGCTCCCCCAGGGCCTCCAGAAAAGAACACAGTCCTGCCAACATCTTGATTTTAGTCTGGTGAGAACTGTTTCAGACTCCTGACCTCCAGAACTGTAAGATAATAGAGGCCTTTTATGCCACTAGATTTGAGGTAATTTGTTTCAGCAGCTATACTAGGGAACCAATCTAGTGTTCACTGAAGATTTCTTTTAAAATGTAAACATAATCTCGGGAAAGAAAAGCAAGGCTAATGTAAGAATCAAATCATCATTCAGCCAGTGTGTTTGTTTAATCACTTGAGAAGAGGTGTGTGAACTACATCTTCAAACACAGACACTGTCACTTGTTTCTCCATCAGAAAACATCCTACATGGCGTCTTTTCAGAGAACACGTCTGACTGAGCAGCCACCGTGGGTTTTTACACAGGAAACAAGAGGCTAGACGAGAGCACTGGGTGACAGAGATACTGCAATGGAGAAGGATCCTAGGGGCTTTTTATGTTTCTCTTTTCCTGAAAGATTTTTTTAGCGTGAATGGTGAAAAAGGATCACATTAGTACATATTCAGGCTGGTGGGATAATGAAAGCAATCAATCATCTCAAAACAACTTCATTTCTAGGGTGACCTCAGTAATTTAGGAAATAATGGCCTGTCTTAGATATGAATATGTTTCTTGATCTTTGGAAAATATATGAAATCTTACATTTCACAATGAAAAAAGAGGCAGATGACAATTAATTGTTTATTGACTAAATATTCTATAAATACATTTGAGGTTAAGCTAGAAACAGTCTGAAAATAATAATGTATCAATTTTTTCTTTCTATTCATTGAGCATTTTTCAATTAAAATTAATGCTAAGAAAGAAACCAAATTAACAATGATTGTCTGTAGGCGGTCAGTCTAAAGAGTTATATATTTTTCTTTCTACTTTTTAATATTTTTCCAATTTTACACAATAAATGTGTATTACTTTTAAATTTGATTAATTAGTAGGCCTTGAAAAATCAATGAGGAAACTTTTTTTTTAATGTTGTGAAATGTTAACAATTAAAAAAGTAAAGTCATCTCTTAATCATCAGGAGGCAACTTTGCATTGTATCAGTGATCTGTAAAAGTTCTCTGAGTAATTATACCCTTAAAATATGCCTGTGAAAAGTAGGCACCCTCTTCAGGAGACAGTCATTCTGCCTTGTCGTCTGAGAAATCTGCTAGTGACACAGTCGTAGATTCTTTAAATCTACAAACATGAAAACACAATATTATTGAATTTATACTAACAAAAAGGGGTGATCACAAACAATTTAAATTTAAAACTAAACACTTTATCTGCAGTGTTTTCATTTTTGGAGCAGGGGTAGACAAACTTTTCCCATAAAGGGCCAGAGAATAAACACTTTAGGCTTTGCAGGTTAGAAGGTTTCTGTTGCAACTGTGCAACTCTGCCTTTGTAGCTCAAAAGCAGCATAAACATGCATGCAACAGAGTTACTATAATGGATTGCAATTTTAGTTTTTGCATGTTATGGGACTGTCACAATTTTCTACCCATGAGTCAAATGTGAGGGAGAAAACAAGTATGCATGAATATAAATGTGTAAAATCAAAGTGCCCTTGAGTCTTGAAGTACACACCAAAACAATCTGATGAATTTTGGCCTAAATGAAGTTTTATCAAGGAGTCTCAGAGCAAAAGTCAATAGATGTGGTTTCTTGTTCTATATCTACTCCCAACAAACTTAAATTTGGGGGGTCCTCAGTGTTTTCCTATGTAAAGTGTGTCAAAGCAATCAGATTCCCTCATCCCTAGGCTCCAGAGAACAGCCATCACAGTCACGCAGTTATTTTCACGGATGCTGGAGCTCCTCTCACTAATCTATTTCTCAATGTCTTAGTGAAGGGAATGATCGCTGGGCCTTCTCTAACGTTACAGTGGAGGGAGTGGGGCAGTGTGAGACTGCATATGATTAATCCACTCTGAATTCCCACCTCCCTAAATTTTTGAATTCCTTCCTCAACATTATACCTGGAAATCCTGGCATCTCAACCTCAATGAATGTAGACAACCACTGAGCCCAACTTTAATTCGATTAATCAAGCAAACGGTTACAGCCACTTTCAGCTGCTTGAACCAGTATATTAAATCCAAACACTCTGAACGCATATCAATAAATTTAGCCTAATCCAATGTTATAATCCATCTTAATCTAACAATTAGAAAATCCATTCTCACATAAATTCACCAAGTTTCTGCCAACATATAATAGCAAATTTTGCAACTCTTTTGAACATAGCTATGTAAGCACTTTTCGGCAGGTAAGAGTCCTTTACAGGAAAGAGCTCTCTGCAGGAGGCCCTGTTGTCTCATCACTAACCTTAAACCAGGCACCCCAATGCTCTACTCATCTCCATCCCTGGCACACCTTTCACATCTTTTGATCACATACTACTTCACCTAACTTGTTTGTTCTTGCCATAGATCAAAGATGTAGACGTGAAGAATAAGTAATTAACAGCTAACCGTATCTCTTCTCTAGCTTCCCCTTCAGTAATCTGGTGGATAAATTGTGTGAACAAAATAGCATCGAAAGAAGAACCAAAGAAGTCAACAAGCCTGCACACAGGCATGCACGCAGTGGGGGATGCCAGTGACTCTGACACCCTGTGTCAGTGATTGTTGTTGTTTAGTCACTAAGTCATGTCTGACTCTTTCTCGACCCCGTGGACTGCAGCCTGCCAGGCTCCTCTGTCCATGAGATTTCCCAAGCAAGAACACTAGAGTGGGTTTCCATTTCCTTCTCCAGGGAATCCTCCCGAGCCAGGGATCAAACCCATGTCTCCTGAATTGGCAGGTGAGTTCTTTGCCACTGATCCACCAATAAAGCTCTATCTCAATGATTAACTGATATGATTTCCCTTTTGAAGCTTTCATGGCTGAACAGAATCTTCGGAGATGGTTTTTGGGCAATACAGGAGTCCACCATCTCTCCAGATTGCCAGCATTTTGCTTAAAAGGAATTTTCCTTACTACCAACATTTGCCTCTCTCACCAGTACTGATTGTCAAGTAGTGAGCAGCCAGACCTGAGCTACTTGTACTCATGACTTGTACATGTTCTGACTCAAGTTGTAGAGATCAGGACAGATGGTACTGGCAGGTCTTGACAAGGCTAGGCATGAGGTTATTACAGAATCTTGTTGCAAGGGAAAGCCAGTTTCCTCAGTGACAGCAGGAGGCAAAGGAGGCTCAAAAAACCCAGGGGTTCCAGACTCTCAACTTTGTCTGAATTTGCAGTTACTCCATTCTAAGTCCCACTCTTTCCCAATTAATGTCTTAACTTTCAAGTAAGAGACTGACAGGGTATAAATCCAACTTGTATTGTAATTCTGCAATCTACACAACTAACCTGTGGCCTGCTCTTCGGCAAAGTCCATCCAGGGGCTACAGAAAGTAAAAGATTCTTTTTGGGCTGCTATAGAAACTCTCTGAATCTCCAAGCGTGTCTTCAGCTGAGAGCTGAAAGATCTGTATTGGTCATTTTCTCTCAGTAGAGTTATCAGTTCAATCAAGGAGTTACCCCACCTTTTAGATTTTATAGTTTTCACTACAAACAAAAAAAGATACGTATGACAGCCACTTGCTCTTCAAGACATTTGCTTCAGCAAATACTTCATCACAATCAACCACAAGAGATTATTTAATTAATCATGATACTAGTGCATGTCATGGACTATTAACAGCTCATTTTTTATTGCTAAGACATTAAGCAGTAATTCAAGGCCAAGAATATAACTAAACCAAATCCAGAAATCCATCTTTTAGGATATGTTTCCTGGGACCGTTTCTGTTACTACACATTGGGATCTAGTCAGGAAAACAGACACCAATGTAAGTATTTCAAGAGGGAATTAAAATAAGGAATTGGTTATACAGGTGTTGGTGGGCTGAATGGGCAAAATAGAGACACTGGAGTAGGCCAGAGATAAGTACACAGGAATTCCCTGGTAGTCCAGTGGTTAAGATTCCACCACCACAATGCAGGGGGCAGAGGTTCCATCCCTGGTCAGGGAACTGAGATCTTGCATGACGTATGGCACAGCCAATAATAATAATAAGTGTAGCTATCACCCCTTATGCCAGGGAAGCACAAAGGAGAGTTTAGATTATCAGAGCCTGGAAGCTCAGAGGAGGGAGACATGGCTGCTCCAGGTACCTCTTAGCAGACAAAGGAGCAAAATACCAGAAGAAGATGGAGCCTGGAACAAAATGCTGGCATAGGTACCTTCCTAACGGGAATAACAAGCCAACAGGATGAAAAGCTTTTCTCTCCTCCTCCTAATATCCAATTTCTTTGAAAAACCTGCTATTCGAGCAAACTGTCAGGCAAAGTTTTCTGGGAAATATAGTTTACAAAGCCCCAGCTCCAACATTACAGTTCAGTTCAGTTCAGTCGCTCAGTCGTGTCCAACTCTTTGTGACCCCATGAATCGCAGCACGCCAGGCCTCCCTGTCCATCACCATCTCCCAGAGGTCACTCAGACTCACGTCCATCGAGTCCGTGATGCCATCCAGCCATCTCATCCTCGGTCATCCCCTTTTTCTCCTGCCCCCAATCCCTCCCAGCATCAGAGTCTTTTCCAATGAGTCAACTCTTCGCATGAGGTGGCCAAAGTACTGGAGTTTCAGCTTTAGCATCATTGCTTCCAAAGAAATCCCAGGGCTGATCTCCTTCAGAATGGACTGGTTGGATCTCCTTGCAGTCCAAGGGACTCTCAAGAGTCTTCTCCAACACCACAGTTCAAAAGCATTAATTCTTCGGCGCTCAGCCTTCTTCACAGTCCAACTCTCACATCCATACGTGACCACAGGAAAAACCATAGCCTTGACTAGACGGACCTTAGTCAGCAAAGTAATGTCTCTGCTTTTGAAAATGCTATCTAGGTTGGACATGACTTTTCTTCCAAGGAGTAAGCGTCTTTTAATTTCATAGCTGCAGTCACCATCTGCAGTGATTTTGGAGCCCAAAAAAATAAAGTCTGACACTGTTTCCACTGTTTCCCCATCTATTTCCCATGAAGTGATGGGACCAGATGCCATGATCTTCGTTTTCTGAATGTTGAGCTTTAAGCCAACTTTTTCACTCTCCTCTATGACCACAGGAAAAACCATAGCCTTGACTAGACGGACCTTAGTCGGCAAAGTAATGTCTCTGCTTTTGAAAATGCTATCTAGGTTGGACATAACTTTTCTTCCAAGGAGTAAGCGTCTTTTAATTTCATAGCTGCAGTCACCATCTGCAGTGATTTTGGAGCCCAAAAAAATAAAGTCTGACACTGTTTCCACTGTTTCCCCATCTATTTCCCATGAAGTGATGGGACCAGATGCCATGATCTTCGTTTTCTGAATGTTGAGCTTTAAGCCAACTTTTTCGCTCTCCTCTTTCACTTTCATCAAGAGGCTTTTTAGCTCCTTTTCACTTTCTGCCATAAGGGTGGTGTCATTAAATGTAAAGTGAAATGAAAATGGCTTAGTAACTGGTACATTGCCATCTCCCAAAGGTAGACTCATCTCAATTCAGGAAACTGAAGCATCAAAAACCAAATGCCCACTTAATATGATACATTTTTTTAAATTGCCATACAACTAGAATGTGCAAAGCCAATAGGATCAGCACATTCTCTCTCTCTTTAGAGGCAGACTTCCATGAGGGTAAAGACAAGAAGTTTTGACCTTCAGTTCCAATTCAACCTTCACATTTAGAGCATTGCATGTGAGCCAAGTTGCTTCAGTTGTGTCCAACTCTTTGTGACCCCATGGACTGTAACCTGCCAGGCTCCTCTGTCCATGAGGATTCTCCAGGCAAGAATACTAGAGTGGATTGCCATGCCTTCCTCCCAGGGATCTTCCTGACCAAGGGATCAAACCCACGTCTCCTGTGGCACCTGCATTGCAGGTGGATTCTTTACCACTGAGCCGCTGGGAAAGCCTCACACTTAGAGTTTTAGATAAGTGTAAATACTAATACCCTTCATGACTCCTGTGTCAAAATTCTGATTTATCTTCTCATTTTAATTAGTTTATCCAGAATACCACCTGAGGCTTTGCCTACTAAACTCGGAAATGAAAACTACTACTTCTTCAATTCTTCAGGCCATTGTATTCTTCAGGTTCCCTTGTATTTAAAAGAAAAAAAAAAAAACTTCTCAAAGTATGTGGCATAACCAATTAGGACTCTTTGTGGCTACAAATGACAGAATCCTAACACAAAGTGGCTTATGCAAAAAGTAGAATTCATTAGCTCATGCAGATCTGTCAATACGTGTTTATCAGGCATACCAAGTTCAGTTATCCAGGTGGGAGATATAGAGCAAAAAGCTCTCCTCATTGTTCTGGCCTGGAGTTGACTATAGGTGCCTTCTCTTCTTGCTTAATAGTCTGCAACTATACAAAGGACCTATCACCTCCCGTGTTCCAGTTCCCTCTTCTTTTACCTATGCTCAAGCAAAACACAGTTGTCCCCTGAACAACAAAGGTTTAGGTGCACTGCATTATCCAAGTAAAACTTACATAACTCCATTATCCTCAGTTCATACATATCCCCAGTTCCACACTTGAGGATTCAACCAACCTCAGATGGAATAGAAGTGTAACGTTTATTCTTGAAAAAAATCTACATATAAGAGGATCCACAAAGTTCAAACCCATATTGTTCTGGGGTCAATTGCATACAACCACTAGACCCTAAGGACAGTTTCAGCAGTTCTTTATTCAGTGGTTCAACAGAACAGTGCCAATTGTAGAGAACCAGGGAGTAAAGGATATAGGATTTACCACTGAGCCTCCAACCACTTCATTCCTTTCTACTATAGTCAGCCCTCCATATCTGAGAGTTCACAAGCACAGATTCAACCAGCCATGGATTGAAAATAATTGGGAAAACACATTCCAGAAAGTTCCAAAAAGCAAAACTTGAATTTGCTGCACCAGAAACTTTTTACTTTGCATTTACATTGTATTAGGCATTATAAGTTATCTAGAGATGATGTAAATTATATATGCTAGGATAAGTGTAGCTTACATGCAAATACAATGCCATTTTACATAAGGGGCTTGAGTATCAGCAGATATTGGTATCCATGGGGTCCGGAACTAATCCCCAGGGGGTACCAAGGGATGGCTGTACTTGGAGGGGGGAGGCCTCTTTGCTACCTGGGGCCTCTGGAGGAAGGAAGCCAAGCGCAGGGCTCAAATTTCCCTGCTCTCTCCCTTCTCTCCAGTAATTCCTACAGTCCCCTTTTCACCTACTGGTGTCACCAATTCTCTCCATATTCTGAAAAGTTGCCTCTCCTGCCTTCTTATTTCTTACAAATTATGTTGAATATAGAAACTTTTCTCTACCAGAGTCTATTGGTTCTGCTAGAGAAGAAGTGAACCTGGGTCTGTGGGAAGTAGGGGTAGAAAGAGGTGAAAACTCTACCTCTATCAGTAAAGAGAAAGAGTTGGAAGATGATCTTCTAAAATCTAAAATCAAGGAATCAAAACAGCAATTGCTAACATTTATAGAACATTTGGGCTCAGACAGTAAAGAATCTGCCTGCAATGTGGGAAACCCGGGTTTGATCCCTGGTTTGGGAAGATCCCCTGGAGGAGGGCATGGCAACCCACTCCAGTATTCTTTTTTTTTTTTAATTTATTTATTTATTTTAATTGGAGGCTAATTAATGTACAATATTGTAGTGGTTTTTGCCATGCATTGACATGAATCAGCCATGGGTGTACATGTGTTCTCCATCCTAACCCTCCCTCCCACCTCCTTCCCCATCCCATCCCTCAGGGCCATCCCAGCGCACCAGCCCTGAGGGCCCTGTCTCATGCATTGAACCTGGACTGGTGATCTGTTTCACATATGATAATATACATGTTTCAATGCTATTCTCTCATATCATCCCACGCTCATCTTCTTTGACAGAATCCAAAAGTCTAAAAGTCTATCTGTGACTCTTTGGCTGTCTTGCATATAGTATCATCATTACTGTCTTTCTAAAGTATTCTTGCCTGGAGAATCCCCATGGACAGAGGATCCTGGCCGACTACAGTCCATGGAGTCACAAAGAGTCAGACATGACTGAGCGACTTTCACATATAACATTTACTATGGACCAGGCACAGTAGTAAGTACATTACAAATATCAATTCACTTAATTCCCACAAAAAGTGCATCAGAAATCCTGGGTCCTTTACTTACTAACAGTGGGATAAGCAGGAAATTCTTTACTTCACTGAACCTCAGCTGAAAATGTGGGTAATAGAAGTAGCTACCCCAAGGCTCATGGGGCTGTTGTGATGAAGAAATAATAAAAAAAAAGATGATGCACTTGGCTGGCTCCTGTCTGGAACAAAGTAAGCACAGAACAAATCATTCGGTTCAGTTCAGTTCAGTCTCTCAGTTATGTCCGACTCTTTGTGACCCCATGAATCGCACCACACCAGGCCTCCCTGTGCATCACCATCTCCCGGAGTTCACTCAGACTCACGTCCATCGGGTCGGTGATGCCATCTAGCCATCTCATCCTCTGTCATCCCCTCTTCCTGAAAGGTTGTTGTTGAATTACGACGCCGGGATTCTTGGCCCCCGGAGGAGAAGAATTCAATCCGGGGCCAGAGACGAGGCTTGATCGCTCAGAGCTTTTGTGTAACAAAGTTTTATTAAAGTATAAAGGACATAGAGAAAGCTTCTGACATAGGCATCAGAAGGGGGCAGAAACAGTACCCCCCTGCTAGTCTTTAGCTGAATGTTATATAGTCATCAGCAGTCTGTTAATGAAAGAAAGGAATGTCTCAAAACTTAGAATGGCACCAGGCCCCTCACCCATAGGATGTATTTTGGGATAATCTTGGCTCCAAATGGTTTATCTTGGGCCCTAAAAGGATTAACTTGAATCTTGAAGAAGGGCAGAGCACCATACAAATAGTGTTATTTACATAGCTTAAGATAAACATTTCCATAAGAAAAGGCAATGGTTAACTTCAGGTGAAACCAGGTGTCATTATGGCAACACAGAATTTTAAGAGAAACCTCCTTTTAAATTTGTATGGAGAAGGAAAAAATATCGCTAGTTTGTTTCCTCCTGCTGCTTAAGAGAGAGAAAATGTCTGATACTTGCAGGCTATTTCCTCCGTTTGGAGACCCCTGGCCACATGACCACTGGAAAAACTATAGCCTTGACTAGATGGACCTTTGTTGGTAAAGTAATGTCTCTGCTTTTGAATATGCTATCTAGGTTGGTCATAACTTTCCTTCCAAGGAGTAAGCATCTTTTAATTTCAAGGCTGCAGTCACCATCTGCTGTGATTTTGGAGCCCCCCAAAAATAAAGTCTGACATTGTTTCCACTGTTTCCCCATCTATTTCCCATTAAGTGATGGAACAAATCATTAGGAAAGTTAAAAAACTTATCAAACATGCATTACACTGGCTGATTAATTCCCTTTTGAAATCCCCATCTCTCTTGCACAAATGATTCTTATAACTTTCTACAGATTTCCCACATTTCTCTTGGGGTACTGCTTCTCCCAGTGGTGGGGGTTGAGGGAGGGTTGGAAGAAGAGGTCTTCTTAGGGACACTGATTTTCTTTACAATCCAGCCAATTATGTCATGACTTCTCTCCAATCTTTACATTTTTTCCCAAGTCCTTCCCTTTCCCCTCAAAGACCTAAGTTTTTGAAACTCAGAAAACAGGAAAAGATTCCTTTGTCTCTGCTAGACACTATTTCCCTCTGAAGGCAAAAGCATAAAATAGTCCCCCTGGGTCCTCGAAGTGTGGTCCTCAGACCAGCAGCATTGGCATCTCCTGAGAGCTTATTAGAGATGTGTAGATCTAGAAAAAAAAAAAAAAAGCTAGACATGTACAGATCTAGATAAAAGTTAAATCTATGAAATAAAAGAATATGCATTTGGGACTCTGAAGAAAATCTGAGTATAGTCAAATCTAACTATAATCACTTAAAGTTAAATATCGAGATAAGGGAGGTTGCTTTGCATTAATATCTGTGATGATTAATTTTATGTATCACCTTGAAGAGTATCTTTGAATGTGATTCACATTTAAATCGGTGAACTTTGAGTAAAGTAAATGGCCCTCCATAGTGTCATTGTTGTTGTTCAGTCACTCAGTCGTGTCCGACTCTTTGTGACCCCATGGACTGCAGCATGCCAGACTCCCCGGTCCTTCAACATCTGCCGGACCTTGCTCAACTCATGTCCGTTGGGTCAGTGGTGACATCAAATCATCACATTCTCTGTTGTCCCCTTCTCCTCCTGCCTTCAAACTTTCCCAGAATCAGGGTCTTTTCTAATGAATCAGCTCTTCGCATCAGGTGGCCAAAGTATTGGAGTTTCAGCTTTAACATCAGTCCTTCCAATGAACACCCAGGACTGATCTCCTTTAGGATGGACTGGTTGGATCTCCTTGCAGTCCAAGGGACTCTCAAGAATCTTCTCCAACACCACAGTTCAAAAGCATCAATTCTTTGATGCTCAGCCTTCTTTATGATCCAACTCCAATATCCATACATGACTACAGGAAAAACTATAGCTTTGACAACATGGACCTTTGTTGGCAAAGTAATGCCTCTGCTGTCTAGGTTGGTTATTGCTTTTCTTCCAAGGAGCGAGCATCTTTTAATTTCATGGCTGCAGTCACCATTTGCAGTGATTGTGCAGCCCAAGGAAATAAAATCTGTCACTGTTTCCATTGTTCCCCCTTCTATTTGCCATGAAGTGATGGGACCAGATGGCACGATCTTAGTTTTTTGAATGCTGAGTTTTTACCCAGCTTTTTCACTCTCCTCTTTTACCTTCATCAAGAGGCTCTTTAGTTCCTCTTCACTTTCTGCCATAAGGGTGGTGTCATCTGCACGTCTGAGGATATTGGTATTTCTCCCAGCAATGTGGATTCCAGCTTGTGCTTCATCCAGCCCAGCATTTAGCATGATGTACTCTGCATATAAAGGATTTAGTGTAGTAAATGAAGCAGAAGTAGATGTTTTTCTGGAATTCTCTTGCTTTTTCTATGATCTAGTGGATGTTGGCAATTTGATCTCTGGTTCCTTTGCCTTTTCTGAACATCTGGCAGTTCTCAGTTCATGTACTATTGAAGCCTGGCTTGGAGAATTTTGAGCATTACTTTGCTAGCATGTGAGATGAGTACAATTGTGTGGTAGTTTGAACATTCTTTGGCATTGCCTTTCTTTGGGATTGGAATGAAAACTGACCTTTTCCAGTCCTGTGGCCACTGCTGACTTTTCCAAATTTGTTGGCATATTGAGTGCAGCACTTTAACAGCATCATCTTTTAGGATTTGAAATATTCTCATCACCTCCACTAACTTTGTTCGTAGTGATGCTTCCTAAGGCCCTCTTGACTTCGCACTCCAAGATGTCTGGCTATAGGTGAGTGATGGCACCATCGTGGTTATCTGGGTCATGAATATCTTTTTTGTATAGTTCTTCTATGTATTCTTGCCACCTCTTCTTAATATCTTCTACTTCTTATCTTAACCAATCACCTGAAGACCTGAATAGAATAAAAACACTGCCCTCCCAAGGAAGAAGGAATCCTCTAGCAGATTGAGTTTGGACTTTATCTGCACCACTGGCTCTCCTGGTCTTGCATGTACCAGCCCACATTGCAGGCTTTTTAAATTGCTAGCCTCCATAACCATGTGAGCCAAATCCTTATAATAAATCTCTGTCCACACATGTTCAGAATATATATGCATCCTATCGGCCCTGTTTCTCTGGAGAAATCTGATTAACATAATATCTAAGTTCAGAAATAGATTCTTTGTGATAAAAAGATTTCAGGGAACCACTGAGCAAAGATCACCATCTTAATGTCATGCCAGTGTATCCTCTTAAATGGCTAAGGGCACCCTGGTCTGTATTAAATGTCTACATAGATCTCATTTCTTCGGAGACTTTCTACTTTGAAAGTAAAGCAAACTGGAGGCCTGACTGATTGAGGATTGATTGATGCTTGCTGACTCTTACAATTTAATTCTGTTTATATGGGTAAACTCCTGTCATTCTACCTTATTTAATGTTGATTAAACTTTAAACTTACAATGTTGGTTATTCAAAATCAAAATATTCTTCAGATTCCTTCATTGTGATTCTCAGTGCAATTTAGATTTCTCCAGCTGTGCTCTAATCCTTTTCTCAATTGTTACAGAATATGTTATAATACTTTGCACATAACAGGCAAAAAACATGTATTGGTTCACTTACTTCAGTCCAATATAAGCAAAGAAGCTCTCCTTTTATCTCCAGTCATTTGATATATACATACATATATATATATATGCTGCTGCTAAGTCGCTTCAGTCGTTTCCGACTCTGTGCGACCCCATAGACAGCAGTCCACCAGGCTCTGCCGTCCCTGGGATTCTCCAGGCAAGAACACTAGAGTGGGTTAGCCATTTCCTTCTCCAATGCATGAAAGCGAAAAGTGAAAATGAAGTCACTGAGTCGTGTCCAACTCTCAGTGACCCCATGGACTGCAGCCTACCAGGCTCCTCCATCCATGGGATTTTCCAGGCAAGAGTATTGGAGTGGGGTGCCATTGCCTTCTCCGATATATATATATATACACACACATATATATTTCCAGTATAGAAATCCTGAGATGACAAAAAACAGAACAAACTTTCTTATTCTCCTACAGTGACTTTCAAATTAGTTACCTTCCAGTTTTAGGGTCCAAAGGCATATTTGTTGGAGAAGAACTGACTTTAGGAAATATACCAATACTTCTAAAGTTAGCACATAGAAAAGTTTGTCTCATTCAATCATTCACCAAATATTGTTAAGTTCATCAGTTCAGTTCAGTTCAGTTCAGTTCAGTCACTCAGTCGTGTCCGACTCTTTACAACCCCATGAATCACAGCACGCCAGGCCTCCCTGTTCATCACCATCTCTCGGAGTTCACTCAGACTCACATCCATCGAGTCCGTGATGCCATCCAGCCATCTCATCCTCGGTCGTCCCCTTCTCCTCCTGCCCCCAATAGTTTCCACTGTTTCCCCAACTATTTCCCATGAAGTGATGGAACCAGATGCCATGATCTTCGTTTTCTGAATGTTGAGCTTTAAGCCAACTTTTTCGCTCTCCTCTTTCACTTTCATCAAGAGGCTTTTTAGCTCCTCTTCACTTTCTGCCATAAGGGTGGTGTCATCTGCATATCTGAGGTTATTGATATTTCTCCCGGCAATCTTGATAGGTTTGGTCAATGCACCTGGCTAAATGCTAAAAAGATACCACTAATGGCTGGCCCACAATCCCTTATCTACAATTGAGAAATTCTCAAAACTGCAATTTTCTTCTGAAATTTGTTTAACAAAGTTTATTTGGCTGCAAAACTAGATCTCAGCTAATACAAGTGGTCTTTACTGTTTCCACTCAACTTTAATGTTTAGGTATATCACTGACAAAATATTTATGTTTTGACCTCAGGGTAAAGATCCAGACCCACCAAGAGTATTTCATCTTAATGATTTATGTACCATTTTACCTTTTCAAAAGATTGGGGAGTGTTTCAGAATCCATTTCTGACAACAAACATTTCAAATAGGGACTGCAAATCTGTTCCCAAAGAATTTATAGACCTATGCACTATGAATCACCTGACCAGCTGTTAAATCATGCTAGTGCTCAGTGTTCACTCAAGTTTTAAAACTGAAGTGCTGGGGATAGCATCAGTACTTTTTAAAACTCCTCAGGTGACTCTAATATACATCTGGATTCAAGAGTCACTGTAATTGACATATAGAACGACAGGATACTGATTAGGTGACTTTGGGAGTGCCTGCCAGAGTTTGGAATCCCATCCTTTCATGAGTATGCTGAAAAAAATGCAGTATATTGAGACGAGAGTGACCAGGAGCATAGAGGGTGGACACTATGACAGAAGAAATCATGATATCAGTAAATAACTCAAGTAATTGGAAATTAGATGGAGAAGAAAAGACTTAAGCAAAATGCATGTAATATCAGCCTATAGAACTTGATTTTGTTTGCAGAGCTCCAGAGGATAAATCAAATTCTAACTCAGTAAATATCTATCAAGCACTTTTATTTCTTTATTTACTCTTGGCTGCGCTGGATCTTCATTGCTGCGTGGGCTTTTCTCTAGTTTTGGTTAGCAGGGGCCACTCTGAGGTTGTGGTCGGTGCAAGGGCTTCTCATTGCGGTGGCTTCTCTTGTTGTGGAGCACGGGCTCTGTGGTGTGCTGGTTTCAGTAGTCGTGGCTCCTGGGCTCAAGCACAGGCTCAATAGTTGCGGCAAACAGGCTTAGTTGCTCCAAGGTCTGTGGGATACTCCTGGATCAGGGATCGAACCTGTGTCTTCTGCATGTGCAGGCAGATTCTTTACCACTGAGCCACCAGTGAAGCCCCCGAACACTCTCTTAGTGCCAAGATCTATGCCAAGGACTTTCATACATGTCTTCATTTAATTATTTTAATTCTCAGTTAATGCCATTCTTGCTACAATAAGAAGTAGGTATCAGTCCTCTTTCACAAGTGAAGTGAACAGAAGTAGAGCGTTTTGCCCAAGACCATAAATCGATTAGCAAATGGAGTCATGATTCAAAACTAGTTTTTTCCAGACCCTACATTTACTGTTGTCTCCATAACTCCCTCCAAGAGTGAAAGACACAAGAAGGCAGATTTGAGGGCTTTTAATAAGAAAATGTTTTCTGATCATTAGGATGTACCTGGGAATGGCATGGTCAGTCATGGAATATAGTGAATTCTCCATTATTGAGAGTAATCACATAGAAGCTTAGTGACTATTTAGCAAGAATATTGTAGAAGGGTTTCGACATCAGATAAGGCATTAGATGACATATTTTGAGGCTCCCCCAGCTCTAAAATCCTTAAATCTCTGACTTTAAATACACAAGTAGAATGTTAAATAACAAAGCAAGCCAGCATACAACTAGGACCCAAACATATGAATGATATAGGAGTTTCACAAACAGGCAAGGGTTCTGTTAACAGTGTGCCCAGAAACGACCTCCTGGAAGTGCCTTAAAGCAGTGGTCCCCAAACTTTTTGGCACAAGGGACCGGTTTCGTGGAAGACAATTTTTCCATGGATCAGGATGGGAGGATAGTTTCAGGGTGATTCAAGTAGATTACATTTATTGTGCACTTTATTTCTATTGTTATTACATCAGCTCCACCTCAGATCATCAGGCATTAGATACCAAAGGTTGGGGTCCCCTGCCTTAAAGGTTTGGGTGTAGGCAGGACATTTCATGAGAAGGGAACAGCACATACAGAAGCACAGAGGCAAGGAGATGCATTTGGGGGACAACAATTATTTCAGCCTATCTTGGGTAGAAAGCTCACATATAGGGGGTAAGATAGAGCAACAAGATTAGAAAAATAGAATTGGTTTCAGGCATGCTCAGTCGCTTCAGTCATGTCTGACTCTTTGTGACCCCATGGACTGTAGCCCGCCAGGCTCCTCTGTCCATGGGATTCTCCAGAAAAGAATACTGGAGTGGGTTGCCATGTCCTCCTCCAAGGGATCTTGATGACCCAGTGATAGAACCTGCATCTCCTGCAATGCAGGCAGATTCTTTACTGCTGAGCCACCGGGAAAGCCCAGTAGCTCTGAAGGTGTTTTTTGGTTTTTGTTTTTCCCCTAAGAGTGGACAGTCTTTAGAATTTTTTTTCTAAGGGATCATATAAATAATATACATATTTTTAAAAGATGAGAACAGTAAATAGAAGACAGCTATAATTATACAGGGCCCAAATTGGTCAGCAGCAAGAGGATTAAAAAGAAAGACACAAGAAGAATCATCAGGACATTTACATGAATTTTAAATGGGTCAAAAATGTACTTGTAAAAATGAAACTATGACTGTACTAGAAGAAAATTTAGGTAACCTCTTTTATACTCTTGAGATGAAGAAAGATTTTCTAAGCATGATTCCAAAGTAAGAAATAAAGGAAAATATTGACATTTTTGATTACATAAAACTTAACATTTCTGGTAGTATAAAACACAGCATAGGTTAAAAAAACAACCAATAACCTGGAAAAATATTAGCAATTTGTATATAACATTACTGGGACTTCCCTGGTGGCTTAGAGGTTAAAGCGTCTGCCTCCAATGTGGGAGACCTGGGTTCGAACCCTGGGTTGGGAAGATCCTCTGGAGAAGGAAATGGCAATCCACTCCAGTATTCTTGCCTGGAGAATCCCATGGACAGAGAAGCCTAGTAGGTTACAGTCCATGGGGTCACAAAGAGTCGGACACGACTGAGTGACTTCACCTCATATAACATTACTAGGATTTAATATCCAGATAATATCCTTAATAAAAGTGTTTAAAAGACTGCTTAGAAAGAAATGAGCAATCCAAAATAGAGCATATTTAAAGTATATGAATCGGTAATTCACACAATAAGGGGTATGTTCAAAACATTGAATGAAATCTAGAAGAAAGAGGCAATTCAGTAGTTCAGTTCAGTTACTCAGTCGTGTCCAACTCTTTGTGACCCCATGAATCGCAGCATGCCAGGCCTCCCTGTCCATCACCAACTCCTGAAGTTTACCCAAACTCATGTCCATTGAGTTGGTGATGTCATCCAACCATCTCATCCTCTGTCGTCCCCTTCTCCTTCTGCCCTCAATCTTTCCCAGCAACAGGGTCTTTTCTGATGAGTCAGCTCTTCTCATCAGGTGGCCAAAGTACTGGAGTTTCAGCTTCAACATCAGTCCTTCCAATGAACACCCAGGACTGGTCTCCTTTAAGATGGACTGGTTGGATCTCCTTGCAGGCCAAGGGACTCTCAAGAGTCTTCTCCAACACCACAGTTCAAAAGCATCAACTCTTCAGTGCTCAGCTTTCATTATAGTCCAACTCTCACATCCATACATGACCATCCATACAAAACCATAGCCTTGACTAGATGGACCTTTGTTGACAAAGTAATGTCTCTGGTTTTTAATACGCTGTCTAGGTTGGTCATAACTTTCCTTCCAAGGAGTAAGCATCTTCTAATTTCATGGCTGCAGTCACCATCTGCAGTGATTTTGGAGCCCAAAACAATAAAGTCAGCAACTGTTTCCACTGTTGCCCCATCTATTTGCCATGAAGTGGCAATTTGATAAACCATTGGTAAAAGCAAAATTTTGTTGATTTAGCAATAAGAAAAAATAATAAAATCTGTACATTTTTGTCCTAATAACTTTACTTCTAATAATTTACTCTAAATAAATAATCAGGTAGGGACTTCCCTGGTGGCATAGTGGATAAGAATCCACCTGCCAAGGAAGGGGACATGGATTTGATCCCTGATGTGGGAAGATTCCACATGCCACAGAGCAAATAAACCCGTGTACCACAACTACTGAAGCCCACGCACCCTAGAGCCTGTGCACCGCAGCAGGAGAAGTCACTGCAATGAGAAGCCTGCTCACCACAAGAAAGAGTAGCCCCTGCTCGCCACAACCAGAGAAAGCCCACACAATGCAACAAAGACCCAGCAAGCCAAAAATAATATAAATTGATTTTTTTTAATTATTTTAAAAAAGAAATCATCAGGTATGTGTATATGTGTAGAGATATTTGGGCTTCTTAGGTGGCTCAATGATAAAGAATCTCCCTGCCAATTCAGGAGACACGGATTCGATCCCTGGATAGGGAAGATCCCGTGGAGAAGGAAAAGCCAGCACACTCTATTATTCTTGCCTGGAAAATTCCATGGACAGAATGGAGCCTGGCGGGCTATAGTCCATGAGGTCGCAGAAGAGTTGGACATGGCTTAGCAACTAACAGTAGAGATATTCACTGTGGTTTTGTATGTGAGAGTAAAGAGTAGGTATAGCATTAATATTTTATAAGAGGATAGGATATCAGTTAAATACATGAAGATATATCCATTTATTTGGATGCTATGAAACCATTAAAATTGCTTTGTAGACATAGCTTTATTAACATGAAAACATGTACACAATTCACTAGGCAATTAACAAGAAGACAACCCCAAAACATACATAGTATAATCTAATTTTTTAAAATACATGGGATTTTAAAATATATGGCAAGCATAAATGTACAGTGTCTGGAAGAATGTACATTACAACATTGAGAAAAGGTATCTCTGAATGGTGAGATGACTGATAATCTTTAACTGTCTTCTCTATACCTGCTAAAATATATGAAATCTTACATCCCAATGAACTCTTTAATGTTTATTTTACAAAGGCATAATAAAGTCATTTCTACTTAGGAGACAGGTAATGAACTAGCCTGACTTAACAACTGGATATGGGTGACAAGAGAAATAGGAGAATTAATAATAGCACTGAAGTTTGGACCCACAATTAATGTAAGAATAATACTGGAACTGAAGAAAGGATGACAGCAAAGGAATCACTTTGAAGTTGAGAAATTGAGTTTCATGTTAATCTTTGTGTCTGAGATGACATGAAAGACAAGCAGAAATATCTGGCAAGCACTCTTTCTTCATTTCTCTGACCAAAACCAAAATGATGAATGTGGGAATCACACAGATTTCAGCCTACTCTGTGTTGAAATTAGGATTCTATCCTCAGTGGATGGTTTTGAGGCAAGGAAAGACTAAGCTGAGGCAAAGTGACATGTAAAATTGAAGGGGTGCCAAAAATCTCAGATCAAGATACATAATATTTTATGCAGTATTTTAGAACATCAAATGCAAAGAAAATATCCACAATGAACAAAATAAAGACAAGATCAATATTACTAATTTTTTATTCCTTTTGCCCATGCTCCAATATGCTCAGCACGAAGCTACCACTTATCCTATCCTTATTTAAACTTTTTATATTTTGTTTGGCACTGATTTTTTTGCATTAATTTCCATTCCTTAAATAATAAATGAAGATATTATCTAGATTCATTACTGAAGGGTATTTTTAGTGCCCCTTAAATGTTGTGCCGGAGGCAAGTGCTTTGTTTGCTTTGCCCTAGTCCCAGACCTGTTTAAGAGAAATAGAGAAAATTTTACCTATGTGTATTAGTTTACTAGGGCTGTCATAACAAAGTATTACAAATTGGCTGGCTTCAATGAAGTTTATTGTGTGGACAAGCAAAATTTACAATTCTGGAAATTGTAAGTCCACGATCAAGGTGTTGGTAGGTTTGGTTCCTTTGAGGGCTGTGCACATCTGTTCCATGCCTTTCTCCTAGCCTCTGGTGGTTTCAGGAAATCTTTGGTGATCTTTGATCTATAGATACTTGACCCCAATACTTGTTTTCATGGTGTTCTCCCTGTGCCTGTGTCTGCCTCGAAATTTTCCCTTTTGTAAAGACACTGGTCATACAGGATTAGGGGCCCACCCCACTCCAATATGACCTCATCTTATTTTAAGTAGTTACATCTACAATCACCCTATTGCCATGTAAAGTCATATTCTTCAGTACTGGAGATTTAGGACTTCAATAAATGAATTTGGGAGGGAGGACACAGTTCAACCTGTAACACCATGTTTAGTAAATTTTTTATCTGCTTTAGTCTAGTATTCTTTAGAAGTCTTAACACAGTTAAGCTCAGAGTTTCTGTTCTGCATTCAGTGATGAGCAGGGTTGACTTATAGCCTCTGACTGCCTTTTGACTACAAATACTATGTCTATCTGACTATTATTTCTATGTCTGCGTGCATGCTAAGTTGCTTCAGTTGTGTCTGATTCCTTGCGACCCTATAGACTGTAGCCCGCCAGCCTCCTCTGTTTACGGGATTCTCCAGACAAGAATCCTGGAGTGGGTTGCCATGCCCTCCTCCTCGGAATCTTCCTAAACCAGGGATCAAACCCATGTCTCTTACAGCTCCTGCATTGGCAGGCAGGTTCTTTACCACTAGCACCACCTGGGAGGCCCAATAAGTGTCCGACAAATCATTAATATTAATAGTAAGTTATTTAGAAAAAAATATATTCATTCTTCCTATTTTGAAGAGAAAAATACTTCATTATCATTTAATGAGCAAAAAAGCCCAAGATAGATCAGAATATTCCTGACATTATGGAGGATGTCACTTAGATCTATATGTGGACTTCCCAAAATATAGTTAAAGAAAAAAAAAAAAAAAAAATATATATATATATATATATATACATTGCTGTTGTTTGTTGTTCAGTCGCTAAGTCATGTCTGAATCTTTATGACCCCCATGAACTACAGAAAGCCAGGTCCCCTGACCTTCACTGTCTCCCAGAGTTTGCCTAAATTCATGTCTATTCAGTCAATGATGCCATCCAACTATCTCATTCTCTGTCACCACCTTCTCCCTCTGCCCTCAATCTTTCCAGAATCAGGACTTTTTCCAGTGAATCGGCTCTTTACATCAGGTGGCCAAAGTACTGGAGCTTCAGCTTCAGCATTAATACTTCCAATGAATATTCAGGCTTGATTTCCTTTAGGATTGACTGGATTGATGTCCTTCCTATCCAAGGGACTCTCCAAGAGTCTTCTCCAGCACCACAATTCAAAAGCATCAATTCTTCAGTGCTCAGCCTTCTTCACGGTCCAACTCTCACATTCATACATGACTACTGGAAAAACCACAGCTTTGACAATACAGACTTTTCTGGGCAAAGTGATCTCTCTGCTTTTTAATAAGCTGTCTAGGTTTGTCATGGCTTTTCTTCCAAGGAGAAAGAGTCTTTTAATTTTGTGGCTGCAGTCACTATCCACAGTGATTATGAAGCCCAAGAGAATAAAATCTGTCACCGTTTCCACTTTTTCCCCATCTATTTGCATATTTATATCATATATTGCATATATATTTATATTATAAACATATATACATGTTTTATTTATAATGTATATAATTACATAAAAGCAATGGGACTTCCCTGGTGGCTCAGACAATAAAGAATCTGCCCACAAAGTGAGAGACTCGGGCTTGATTCCTGGGTCAGGAAGATCCCCTGGAGCAGGGAATGGCTACCCTCTCCAGTATTCTTGCCTGGAGAATTCCATGGACAGAGGCTACAGTCCATGGGGTTGCAAAGAGCTGGACACATAGGACTGGAAAAGGTCAATTTTCATTCCAATCCCAAAGAAAGGCAATGCCAAAGAATGCTCAAACTACTGCACGACTGCACTCATCTCACATGCTAGTAAAGTAATGCTCAAAATTCTCCAAGCCAGGCTTCAGCAATATGTGAACCGTGAACTCCCTGATGTTCAAGCTGGCTTTAGAAACGGCAGAGGAACCAGAGATCAAATTGCCAACATCCGCTGGATCATGGAAAAAGCAAGAGAGTTCCAGAAAAAAGTGAAAGAGGAGAGCAAAAAAGTTGGCTTAAAGCTCAACATTCAGAAAACAAAGATCATGGCATCCAGTCCCATCACTTCATGGGAAATAGATGGGGAAACAGTGGAAATAGTGTCAGACTTTATTTTTGGGGGCTCCAAAATCACTGCAGATGGTGACTGCAGCCATGAAATTAAAAGACGCTTACTCCTTGGAAGAAAAGTTATGACCAACCTAGACAGGATATTCAAAAGCAGAGACATTACTTTGCTGACTAAGGTCCATCTAGTCAAGGCTATGGTTTTTCCTGTGGTCATGTATGGATGTGAGAGTTGGACTGTGAAGAAGACTGAGGTCCGAAGAATTGATGCTTTTGAACTGTGGTGTTGGAGAAGACTCTTGAGAGTCCCTTGGACTGCAAGGAGATCCAACCAGTCCATTCTGAGGGAGATCAACCCTGGGATTTCTTTGGAAGGAATGATGCTAAAGCTGAAACTCCAGTACTCTGGCCACCTCATGCAAAGAGTTGACTCATTGGAAAAGACTTTGATGCTGGGAGGGATTGGGGACAGGAGGAGAAGGGGACGACAGAGGATGAGATGGCTGGATGGCATCACTGACTCAACGGACGTGAATATGAGTGAACTCCGAGAGTTGGTGATGGACAGGGAGGCCTGGCATGCTGCGATTCATGGGGTTGCAAAGAGTCGGACATGACTGAGCGACTGAACTGAACTGAATTGACTAACAGTAACTAAAAGCAATATAGAAAGACAAAAGAGGGAGGAACGTAGACCACGGTGAGCTCAAAATATTCCCTATCTTCAGACTTCTGTTCCTTAAACTGAGTTCTAGCATTTCTATTTGGAAAAAATTCCTTTTAAAACTTAAAACACACCTACCACTCTGACCACCTTCTGCCAACCCCTGTGTTCTCCCCAAGGAAGCAGGAATTGCTTGCTTAACCAGACTGATAAGGCTCAAAATACTCATCTGGCCATAAATAAAAAATAAGCATTCACCATGCATTTAAATGCAAAAGGTACATACAGGTGACCTCTTTGCCTTCTTTATTCTTGGTGTTAAGTGCGTAAATAGGCCTAGAATTGCCACAAAGGAAAAGCAGGTCCTTCCACTTCTTGCTGCTGCTACTGCTGCTAAGTCGCTTCAGTCATGTCCGACTCTGTGTGACCCCATAGACAGCAGTTCACCAGGCTTCCCCATCTCTGGGATTCTCCAGACAAGAACACTGGAGTGGGTTGCCATTTCCTTCTCCAATGCATGAAAATGAAAAGCGAAAATGAAGTTGCTCAGTCGTGTCCGACTCTTAGCGACCCCATGGACTGCAGCCTACCAAGGCCCTCTATCCGTGGAATTTTCCAGGCAAGAGTACTGGAGTGGGGAGCCATTGCCTTCTCCGTTCCACCTCTTAGGAAATTGGTTATTGCTTCTTACTGTGGTAACTTGTGGCTTCCCAGAGAGTGGTGACATGCCAAGGTAATAGAGTGGGTTTGGTAGCAGCAATGGGGGGAAATGTTTAGGCTTCCATGAATGCTTTTAAAATAAACACTGATAAATTGGAATGTGCCCAGAGGTACAAAGGCAACCCTTTAGGAAGCACTGACCTAGGCTATGTGTATCAGGTATTAATAAATGACCCTGGACAACCTGTCCTTCACCTTGCCCTCTCCTCTTGTTGAAAGATGAACTGTAAGTCAGGAAGCAGCCACAGGTGAGGCAGGCATTGGTTCTGATGGCTAATCTGATATCAACATTCAGCCTATAAAAATGCAATCTTATTTGTACCCACAAAGCTCAGCAAGAGGAGCTTCTCTCCTCACTTCTTTGCAGGGCATAGTCCTTTTAAAAACTCTTTTTTCCTAGCCCCTTCCCCCCCCCCCCCCCCCCCCCCCCCCCCAGCAATCTTATTTGTACCCACAAAGCTCAGCAAGAGGAGCTTCTCTCCTCACTTCTTTGCAGGGCATAGTCCTTTTAAAATCTCTTTTTTCCTAGCCCCTGCCCACCCCCCGACCCCCCACCCCACAATGGCTCAGTGGGTTAAGAATCCACCTGCAATGCAGGAGACACAAGAGGTGTGGGTTCCATCTTCATGGGTCAGGAAGATCCACTGGAGGAGGAAATGGCAACCCACTCCAGTATTCTTGCCTAGAGAATCCCATGGACAGAGAAGCCTGGCATGCTACAGTCCATGGGGTCACAGAGAGTCGGACACGACTGAGTGACTAACACTTTCACTTTCCCTACCAAGGCTCTCTGTGTTCCTCGTGACTTGATAGCATCTGATTAACAAAACAGATGGAGCAGAGAAGGGGACACACTGCCTGATCCACTCCAGGCCTCGCACCCTTCACCCACCCCAAGGACTGCCCACTTCCTAGAACTAATTAGAAAAAGTACAATCAATAATGCATTAGCCAGTCTTTTGAAATTCCTCTTGGGTCAGCAGGCATGGATGGGCCCTGCTGAATTTTACACTTGAGAAATTAACCAATTCTTGATTTTATTTTCAAAGGTCAGAGTGATAGGGAAAATACTTCTTTCATTTCCAAGAAGTTCATTTTAAAATTGACATCTCACACATAATAATATCACTTACAATAAGTCTGGAGCTAAAGTAAAAAGAACTTTTTTCCCTAATCACCCTATCAATCTTTGAAAATCTTTAGGTATTAACTGTATTTAATATTTCCCTCCCAACAACAATGTCACATGTGATTCTGATAAAGTATCGTTTAAGTATGTATGAATCTGAAGTATTAAAATTTTAAAAGTGAGCGATAAACAAAAGTACATCAAGATACTAATATAATTATATTCATTGTTGAATTTTTGAAATGGCAAACTCCTGGAATGAACAAAAATATCTATTGATGGGGGTCTAAATAAATGAATCACAGTACATCCACAAAATAGTAGTACATTCTGCCATTTGCTTTTTTATTTTTAATGAAATTTTATCTGGAGGTCTTTAGGCCATAAAAAAGAACTAGGTAAATTTGTGTGTGTTTTCCTGAGAAAATCTCTGAGACATACAATTTTTTAAATGATAGAATGATCCCATTGGTGTAACTTTCTTAGAGTGTGTGCATGTGTGTGTCTGTGTCTGTTCCTCTGTATGAAAGGTAGAGTCATTCATTCAATAAAACATGTATTATGCCCTGTTATGGACCAGGCACTGGGATTTTTTTTTTTTTTCAATATTACGGAAACAAAGAGGACCAAGACAAAGTTCATATTCTTAAGAAGCTTATTTGTGAATGGAGGAGAAAAACAGTAAGCAAGTAAATAAATAAATAAGATACTTTTAGATAGTGACCAACACTATGAAGAAATAAAACTAACGACAAACTGTAAGATAGGCTGAGGTAACACCTGAAAGCCAAAATAGATCAGGGGAGTCTTTCAGGCAGAAAAACCTTCTGATGAAAGACCCTCAGACAGAACAAAGCCAGTGAGGTGAAACAGGGCTAAAGATGATGGTAGAAATAATTGATGAAGCAGGCAAAGCCAGATCAAGAAGAATCTTCTAGCTCATTTAAAGGAGTTTACATTTTATTCTATATGCAATAGGAAACCAAGGAAGCTGGGATTGAGTGATGAGGGAGATGACCCAAGATGAATTACAAGCCTTAAAAATTGCATAAGCACTCCCCATGCCAGTCCTTAGGATGCATTGTGTTGTGTGTTAGTCGCTCAGTCGTGCCCGACTCTGCGACCCCATGGACTGCAATCCACCAGGTTCCTCTGTCCATGACATTTTCCAGGCAAGGATACTGAAGTGGGTTGCCATTTCCTTCTCCAGGGGATCTTCCCAACCCAGGGATCGAATCCAGGTCTCCTGCACTGCAGGCAAATTCTTTACCGACTGAGCTACAAGGGAAACTTTTTCTCCGCTATTTTTTTAACTATGTGCAAATAATATTTGAAATGTTTAATGAAAAATGGGTTAATAATGTAAGCTGGCAAAACAATGCTGAGAATGTTTTCTGGTTTTTTGGTTTAATGTGCAATCGTTTTTCTAAGCATCAGTCTCCATCAGACTGTGAGCAAGGTCAATGTCATACTTGCATTAACTGAGACCTCCAAACTTCTGAACTTCCCATCAATTAAGAAAAAAAAATTACTTTTTAAGTTCATCCTCTCTTCTAGCCAGTTCAAACCAATTATTTAACCTCTTTAGATCCTAGCTTGGGCTTCTTTAAAGAGAGAAATGATGTCTAACTCAGATTTAATGAGTTAATGCAGGAAGAACTAAAAGTTAGGTGCATATTGGAACTACCCAGAAATTTAGTACAGGTTACAGAGGATCACTGCCATAGGATAAGATCTGAATATCTGCATTTTATTCAAAGTTTCCAGGTGATATCTGATATGCACCCAAGCTTGAGAACCAGCAAATTAACATATGTGCCTAATCTAGTGCAATTCCTGGCATAGCAAACCCTAATAAAAAAAAATGTTTGCGCCTCACTCTTCCTTCTTCTGTCTGAACTACAGAGTAGCTGGTTTCCCTTCTATCATCTGTCTCACCGACTCTTCAGTGAAACTAACAAAATGAAAACAAAGAGAGATAAAAGGTATGACCCTTGTTGTTCAGTTGCTAAGTCATGTCTGACTATTTGCCACCCATGGACTGCAACATGCCAAGCTCCCCTGTCTTTCACTATCTCCCAGAGTTTGCTCAGATTCGTGTCCACTGAATTGGTATGCTATCTAACCATCTCATCCCCTGCTTCCCCTTCTCCTTTTGGCTTCAATCTTTCCAAGCATCAGGGTCTTTTCCAGTGAGTCGGCTCTTCGCATCAGGTAGCCAAAGTACCAGAGCTTCCGCTTCAGCCTCAGTCTTTCCAATGAATATTCAGGGTTTTTGAAAGCAAAAACCCTTTCCTCTAGGGTGGACTAGTTTGATCTCTTTGCAGTCCAAGGGACTCTCATGAATCTTCTCCAGCACAATTTGAAAGCATTGATTATTCAGTTCTTAGCCTCCTTTATGGTCCAACTCACATCTGTACATGACTACTGGAAAAATCATAGATTTGACTAGAAGGACCTTTGTTGACAAAGTAACGTCTGCTTTTTAATATACTGTCTAGGTTTGTCGTAGCTTTCCTTCTGAGGAGCAAGCATCTTTTAATTTCATGTCTGTAGCCGCTGCCTGCAGTGATTTTGTACTACTCTGCACAAATAATAAAAGTCCTGTGTGCAAATGTTAAGTTTTATGTGCCTTGCAATTACAGACACGTTTTTGGCCACTTTAGAGAATTTGCATATGCCTGAGACGGGTGGGAATAGTGTGGGACCTGTCCCTCTCAATGAGTGACAGTTGATAGTAATGATTTGCTCCAGCCCCATGAGCCTCCCCAACATGAGAGAGAGATTCATTTGCATCCAGATTCATCCACACTGTTGGTAATATCTCCAGACACCACTGACTGACTCAGCCTCCCCAGAAGTAAAGGTCAGGCACTGACAAGGCTGCAGCTATGCCCACCATAATGGAGCCACTGAAGTTCCTGGAGGTACCTCTTGAGACTCTGGCTCTTCCCACAATCTCACCTCAGAAGAGCTGCATGAACTCTGGGTCTCCCAGTGGAGGGGCCAGAGAAACACAACTCAGGAGTATGGAGGAGGAGGTTACTTCTTCTGAGAGATGAGACAGAAAAAGGAGCCAGCAGATAAAGGAGACTTGCTCTTCTGGGTCCTGTCCCTACTCTCCTATCCATGTTGTACTCCTATTCCCCAAGCTCTATCCCCATATCAAACTGATACTTCCATGAATCAGTCCCTAAGGCCATCATCAGGCCCCCAAATACATAGCAACTAAAAGTGAGATGTTAAAACTAGGCAGCTGACCTCACTCCTCTTCATAAAATATGATGGACAAGGAGGATCCCCTACTCCCACCTCAGGAAGAACCAGAGGTATGAATGGGAGGACAGAGGAATTTCCCAGAAAACAGAAACACTATCCTCTAGATTGGCAGAACTTTCATGACATCACAGAGTCCTTGCCACTCCCACCCACCAGAGTCTGAATGCATGCTGTGCACCAATGACAGCCAGATATTTTTACTCTCTCCCTTTTAAAATGGAAATTTCTTTTGCAATTTTCCCTGCTAAAGTTTAATTACTGCATATGTTTGTGTTGAAAACCAATAACTTATATTAAAGTTTTTACATCACTTGACACTGGGGAAACACAAGGAGACCAGATGGAAAGGAATGAACATCACTCAGAGACCATAGACTTTAAAGAAGACTTTATATAACTATAAAGAGGGTTGTATAAGTGGAAAGAAAAATGTGATATTGAGTACCAAAGAGGTGGACTATGAAAATTCACTTCTATTAGCATGATAAGTATACCCTTGGCTTCTGCATCCCTGCTTTCAATAGCTATTATTGCATTTTATGTCTTTTCTTTTTTTATTCGTTTAGCATTTTCTAGTCTGAGAGGTGTAAAGTGGTACGTTGATGTTAATATAGTTTGCATTTTTATGACTACTAGCACATTGGAGCATCTTTTTTTTTTAACTCTTTGAGATTGTTTTATTTTATTTTATTTTTTTTGCCATGATCTTCATTTTTTGAATGTTGAATCTTTTTTAATTTATTTATTTTAATTGGAGGTTAATTACTTTACAATATTGTATTGGTTCTGCCATACATCAACATGAATCCGCCACAGGCATACACGTGTTCCCCATCCTGAACCTCCCTCCCTGTACCATCCCTCTGGGTCATCTCAGTGCACCAGCCCGAAGCATCCAGTATCATGCATCGAACCTGGACTATGATATATTTATTGGTTGTTTGGATTTGCTCTTGTGAATTGCATAATCATACCCTTGTTTGTTTTTCTGTTGAGTCGTTTGTCTTATTTGTCAGAGCTCTCTGTGTATTATAGTTATTAACCCTTGCTAAAACCATCATCTGCTTTGCAAATATTTGTTCCAAATTTAATGACTGTTAGCAAACATTGCTTATACTTTATTTTACATAAAAATTTTAGTATTTATGTGCTCAGATATATCAATTTTTAAATTGATGCTAGAAAAAAAATTTATCATAAAAATTTTAAAAATAGATGCTAGGCTTATTATTATTTTATTATCATCACTATTAAGGTCTTTCTTTCCCCATAGACTGTATGCCTTGTCTCTTAGATTTTTTTCTAAAATTCTTAACATTTTAATTTTTATAATTAAGTCTTTGAACTGAAATTTACTTTTGTATATTTGAAACATAGGAATCCAATTTTATTTTCTTATAGATGAATAAGTTGTACCAGTACCAGTTGTTAAATAAATTGTTTTCTCCATGAATTAAAATATTCTCTTCATGTGTTAAACTTTGATGTTCCCTGTATGACTGAATGAACAATTTGCCTACTCCTGAGTAGTGACATTGTAGAGGCAACTATCTTTCCCCACCTCATGTAACTTGCTTTGGCCTAAAGAAGGAGGCAGAAGTGACAGAGTGTTAGTTTCACGCCTAGGGCTCAATATGCCTTGCATATTCCTGCTTGTTCTCTTGCACCTTTCCCATAGCCATGAAAAGAGCTTTCTATAGCTTTTTCTCTATAGCCACTGCCCCTTCAACCTAGAGACAGACCTTAAAGCAAAGCCACTCAGACAAGTTCAGACAAGAAATATGGGTGAAAATAGCTGTCAGGGTGGTCCATGCCAAGATCCTGTTTGTCATTCCCATTGTGCTCTTGCTATCTCTGTTGTGACTTATACTATGTACATCGAATACAACCAAGACTGCCATTTTGACCACAGAAGATTGGACCAGTTATTCTTATCTATGCTGAAAGCATATATAGTTACCTGAACATTCAGTTCAGTTCAGTTCTGTCACTCAGTCGTGTCTGACTCTTTGCGACCCCATGAATTGCAGCATGCCAGGCCTCCCTGTCCATCACCAACTCCCGGAGTTCATTCAGATTCATGTCCATCAAGTCAGTGATGCCATCCAGCCATCTCATCCTCTGTTGTCCCCTTCTCCTCCTGCCCCCAATCCCTCCCAGCATCAAAGTCTTTTCCAATGAGTCAACTCTTCCCATGAGGTGGCCAAAGTACTGGAGTTTCAGCTTCAACATCAGTCCTTCCAATGAACACCCAGAACTGATCTCCTTCAGAATGGACTGGTTGGATCTCCTTGCAGTCCAAGGGACTCTCAAGAGTCTTCTCCAGCACCACAGTTCAAAAGCATCAATTCTTCGGCGCTCATTAGGAAGAGTTAATCCTTTGAGAAGCTTAGAATAAAACTCTGCCCAATAGGGATACCTTGTATCAAATGGTAACAAATCAACAAACTTCATTCCTCTTGCTAAGGATGAAGTAATATGTACACAGAAAAGGGTCAGTATACCATTGAGTGATAAACAATTGCTCCACTACTCCACATAGTTTGCTTCCATGCCAGTTTTGGAAGTGTTGGCTATTCTCTTTGGTTTAGCCTATGAATGTCAACAAATCTGTACTTTCTAACCTTTTATTTTCCAACAACAAAATAATAGCTGGTATATTTTAGTATTTACCAAGCAACAAAAATAATACCAAAGAATATCCTATATTTAACATATATATGTAATTTTGTTAAATCATAGTAAATTAATCTGTGAGGTAGTTAGTATTCTTATTTTCTTTTTACAGGTGAGGAAACTGAGGTTTAGAGATGTAAAATAACTAGTAAAACAACCAGTCCATTGTCATATAGCATGGAAGTAGAACTGGGATACAAAATCAGACCTGTCTGGCTCCCAGGATAGTCTATAGCAATGGTTCTCAAAGTGTGGTCCTCAGATTAGCACATCAGCACCACCTGGGAACTTCTTAGAAATTCTTGGGTCCTCCCCAGACCTACAGAATCAGAAACTCTGAGAAAGGGACAAAAAGTCCACATTTTAACAAACTCTCCTCACCAGGATTTTGATGCCTGCTTGATTTTCAGAATCACTGCCTTAGATCATACTACTGCTGCTACTGCTGCTGCTGCTAAGTCGCTTCAGTCATGTCCGACTCTGTGCGACCCCATAGACGGCAGCCCACCAGGCTCCCCCGTCCCTGGGATTCTCCAGGCAAGAACACTGGAGTGGGTTGCCATTTCCTTCTCCAATACATGAAAGTGAAAAGTGAAAGGGAAGTCACTCAGTCGTTTCCAACTACTACCTCTACAAAATAGTTTTAAAAGCAGGAATAAATTCTGTGAGCAGAAATGATCTGAAAGTCTTCCTGAAGACTATAAGCTGAGCTTTAGAGGATGGAGAGAATGAAAGTAGTTATAAAAAGGAGATGGCAAAAATTAAACATACTCTAACCAAATGGACTTTCCTGATGGCTCAGAGGGTAAAGCGTCTGCCTGCAATGCAGGAGACCTGGGTTCAATTCCTGGGTCGGGAAGATCCCCTGGAGAAGGAAATGGAAACCCACTCCAGTACTCTTGCCTGGAAAACCCCATGGACAGAGGAGCCTGGTAGGCTACAGTCCATGGGGTCACAAAGAGTCGGACACGACTGAGCAACTTCACTTTCACTTTCAACCAAATGACCCACTAATTGCATCCCTTGTTATTTACCCAAAGCAGTTGAAAACTTATGTGCATACAAAATGTAGCACATGGATATTTACAGCAGGTTTATCAAGAACTGCAAAATCTTGGAAGCAACCAAGATGTCCTATAGTAGATGAATGGATAAATAAACACTGGTATATCTACACAGTGGAATGTTATTCAGTGCAAAAAAGAAGCGAGCTACTAAGTCATTAAAAAAATCAAGGAAATCTGCTGTTGTTGTTCAGTCAGTCGCTAAGTCACATGCAACTGTTTGTGACCCCATCGACTGCAGCAGGCCATGTTCCTCTGTCCTCCACTATCTCCCAGAGTTTGCTCAAATTCATGTCCATTGAGTCAGTGATGCCATCTAACCATCCCATCCTCTGCTCCCCCTTCTCTTTTTGCCTTCAGTCTTTCCCAGCATCAAGGTTTATTTCAACAAGTCGGCTCTTTGCATTAGGTGGCCAAAGTCTTAGAGTTTCAGCTTCAGCATCCGTACTTCCAATGAATATTCAGGATTGATTTCCTTTAGGGTTGACTGTTTTGATCTCCTTGCAGTCCAAGGGACTCTCAAGAGTCTTCTACAGCACTACAATTCAAAGACATCAGTTCTTCAATGCTCAACCTTCTTTATGGTCCAACTCTCATATCTGTACATGACTACTGGAAAAATCATAGCTTTAACTATATGAAACTTTGTCCGCAAAGTGATGTCTCTGCTTTTTAATAAGCTGTCTAGGTTTGTCATGGCTTTCCTTCCAAGGAGCAAGTGTCTTGTAATTTTGTGGTTGCAGTCACCATCTGCAGTGATTTTGGAGCCCCCAAAAGCAAAGTCTGTCACTGCTTCCACTTTTTACCCTTTTTTTTGCCATAAAGTGATGGGACAAGATGCCATGACCTTAGTTTTTTTAATGCTGAATTTCAAGCTGTTTTTTTTTTTTTTTCACTCTCCTCTTTCACTCTCATCAAGAGGCTCTTTAGTTCCTCTTTACTTTCTGTCATTAGAGTGGTATCTTCTGCATATCTGAGGTTGTTGATATTTCTCCCTGCAATCTTGATTCCAGCCTGTGATTCATCCAGCCCAGCATTTCACATGACGTACTCTGCATATTAGTTAAATAAAGAGAGTAATAATGTACAGCCTTATAGTACTTCTTTCCCAATTTGGAACCAGTGAATTGTTCCACATCCAGTTCTGTTGCTCTCTCAGGAGACAGGTAAGGTGGTTTGGTGCTCCCATCTCTTGAACAATTTTCTACAGTTTGCTGTGATCCACACAGTCAAAGGCTTCAGCATAGTCAATGCAGCAGAAGTAAATACTTTTCTAGAACTCCCTTGCTTTCTCCATAATCCAATGAATGCTGGCAAGTTGATCTCTGTTCCTCTGACTCTTTGAAACCCAGCTTGTACATGCAGAATTTCTCAGTTCATGTGCTGGTGAAGCCTAGCTTGAAGGATTTTGAGAATAATCTTGCTAGCACATGAAATGAGTACAATTGTACAGTAGTTTGAACATTCAATTGTACAGTAGAGGAAATTTAGATGCATATTAATAGGCAAAAGAAACCAATCTGAAAAGTCTACTTACTTGTAGTTGATGACTCCAACTATATGACATTCTGGAAAACACAAAACTCTGGAGGCAGTAAAAAGATCAGTGGATGCCAGGGAATGGGGACTCTGAGAGATGGAGCAGAGAGATTTTTAGGGCAGTGAAAATACTTTACATGATAATATAATGGTGGATATATGTCATTAGGTATTTTCCAAACTCATAACATACAACATCAAGAGTGAACCCTAGTGTAAACTATGGGCTTTGGATGGTTACGATGTGCCAATGGAGGTTTAGCAATTGTAACAAATGTACCACTCTGGTGAAGGATGTTGATATGGTAGAAATTATGCACATATGGGAGCAGAAAGCATATGGGAAATCCCCACATCTTCCTCTCAATTTTGCTGTGGATCTAAAACTGCTTCTTTTAAAATTGCCTTAAATAAATAAAAAATAAAATACTAAATAGAAAAAAAGTACTTTGCCTGGGAAGGTTGAAAGTCAAAAGAGTGATTATGTGGATGGAAAGACCAAGACCAGCTTTCATGGAGGAGGTAATCATTAAAAGAAGCTATAAAGAACAGTTAGAATTTGAACAAAGAGCAAAGGACAGGACTTTCTATCTTGAGATTCTCAATCGTGGCACTAAGAATGTTTTGGAACAGATCATTCTTTGTCATGGTGTCTGTCTTGTGCATTGTAGAATGTTTAGCAGCATCCCTAGCCTCTATCCACTAGACACCAGTGGCATCCTCCAACTGGGCCAACCAGAAAGTCTCCAGATACTGCCAAATATCCCTGGCAATAAGAGGAGGGAAAGAGCAATGTCACGTGTGGTTAAAAACCAGATAAAGAGCCAGGTGAAAGGAACAGCAGTTGGAAAGGCAAGCAGACAAATAACACAAAGCATGAGAATGCTGCTAAGTCGCTTCAGTCATGTCCGACTCTGTGTGACCCTATAGACAGCAGCCCACCAGGCTTCCCCGTCCCTGGGATTCTCCAGGCAAGAACACTGGAGTGGGTTGCCATTTCCTTCTCCAATGCATGAAAGTGAAAAGTGAAAGGGAAGTCTCTCAGTCGTGTCCGACACTTTGCAGCCCCATGGACTGCAGCCTATCAGGCTCCTCCGTCCATGGGATTTTCCAGGCAAAAGTACTGGAGTGGGTGCCATTGCCTTCTCTGAAGCACGAGAATGGTTCAGTTAAAATACAGCGTTGTAAAAACTATTCATTATGAAAGTCAAAACTTGAGTGAAATAAAATAATGAATGGTGAGGCTAGAAAAGTCTTCTGGGACCACAAGTTTTCATGAAAAGTGAAAATGTTAGTTGCTCAATTGAGTCCAATTCTTTGTGACCCCATTGACAGTAGACTGTCAGGCTCCTCTGTCTAAGGAATTTTCCAGGCAAGAATATTGGAGTGGGTTACCATTCCCTTCTCCAGCAGATCTTCTCGACTCAGGGATTGAACCTGGGTCACTCACATAGCAGGCAGATTCTTTACCATCTGAGCCACCAGGGAAGCCCCACAAGGCGTCATACTTTCAACTTAAAAGTTTGGAGTATAACCTGTAAACAAAGAGGAAATACCAAAGGTCTTTGATCTAGAAATAACAGCTTAATAGCACGAAGATTTGTGGATAATGCTGTTCAGAAAGAATTAAAATGATTGCTCAGTGTCTTTCTTTGGGGAGAGGATTTTAAAGGACTGCTACATAGATAAACCATTAACATTCAATATTTTTTTCTTCAGGGGATACAGAGGCTGTAGCCTGTTTAGAAGACCAGAGACCCAGAGAGGAACCCCATGGGGACTTGCTGAGCTGAATCTCAGATGGGCATCCAGTTCGTGTCTAGGCTGGAGTTAGAATTGTGGAGATGCAGAAGGAAACCCCATCCTTCCTCGTGCCCACACCCTGTGGCCAAAAGTGGAACCTTCCCCCTAATGCGCCTGCCTATGGAGCAGGTATGGGAGGCTACACTGTACCTGTTTGATGGGATGTTCCTGCTCCAGGCTTCTAACCTGAGTGGCCACTGCTGGGCTGGCCCCCTCAGGCTTTTCAAGGCCGCTTTGTGCCACCCCCAATGAAGGTTTCTGCTTTGCTGGAGTCCAGACGGAGGCCAGAGTGGCTAACCTCACTTGGATAGGAGACAGAGGTATCCTAGTGGCTTCTGATCCAGGTGCTGTTGAATTGTGGGAGCTGGATGAGAATGAGACGCTCATTGACAACAAGTTCTGCAAGTATAAGCATGACGACATTGTGTCTATAGTCAGTGTCCTGAGCTCTGGCACCCAAGCTGTGAGCTGGTAGCAAAGACTTCTAGATCAAGGTTTGTGACCTTGCTCGGCAGATGGCTCGAAATTCCTACCAAGCTCATTCTGGGCAGGCCACCTGTGTTGCTGCCTTTCTCCACAAGGATCCTGTGTTTCTTTCATGTGGCGAGGACAACAGAATCTTATTGGAGGATATCTGCTGTCCTCACCCAGCCTCACAGATGGGCCACGGTGCCTCTGGCTACCGTCTTGCCTCCCTGGCTTTGCATCCTCAGCAGACTGAAGTCTTTGTCTTTGGTGATGAGAATGGGACTGTCCCCCCTGTGGACACCTGAGTGTAAGCTGTGCCCTCAGCTCGGTGGAGCAGTCCTAGTGCATCACTGGGCCGGTGCTCTCTCCACACAGTGCTCCCCTCCTGGCCTCTGTCAGCGACAACTACTCACGTGCTCTACTGGACTTAGACCTTTCGGAGGTTTAGAAGCCAAGCCCACAGAAACTTTTTGAGAGATGCTACTTGGTCCACACTGAATCACTCCCTTCTTACCACAGTGGGCTGGGACCGTGAGGTCCTCCACCATTTCATGCCCACAGAACCTCTCCCAGAGCCTGGACCTAAGAGTGTTGCTGAGTAGACTGGATTTCAGACAAAAAGCAAATCCCCTGAGAGTATCCACTCGCTTTGCTCCTGCTCTCTAGTTGTGTGAGACAACACAGGAGCCTTATACAGTGTGTCAGTATACCAGATCTGTGCAGTTAGTAGCCATTGTCTCTCAGGCTGGAGGAGGCAGGATTCTGAAGTCCTATAGTCAGGGAAGAACAATTTCCTTGAACATGAAAAAAAAAAAAATTTCTACATCAGATAGAGGGTGGTAAATGTTTCTTGGACAAAAATTTATGGAGTTCTCCAGGAAAGCATACTAGAGTGGGTAGCCATTCACTTCTCCAAGGAATCTTCCCAACCCAGGGCTCGAACCTAGGTCTCCTGCATTGCAGGCAGATTCTTTCCCATCTGAGCCACCAGGGAAACCCCGTATAAAATATTTCATATTAAAATCTTTTTCTTAAAAAGCTCTTAATTTTTAAGTTTTTAAAAAAGGAGATTTTTTTAAGATTTACTACTGTTTTTTTCTATCATACTGTAAGCTCTGAAGAAAGTGACTCTCTCAGCTCAGAACTGACATAAATGGGTGCTGCTGCTGCTGTGCTTAGTTGTTCAGTCATGTCCAACTCTTTGAGACCCCATGAACTATAGCCCGCCAGGCTCCTCTGTTCATGGGATTCTCCAGACACGAATACTGGAATGGGTTGCCATGCCTTCTTCCAGGAGATCTTCCTCCACGGATGGAACTCAGGTCTCCCGCATTGCAAGCAGACTCTTTACTGTCCAAGCTACCAGGGAAGCCCAAGAATATTGGAGTGGGTAACCTCTCCCTTCTCCAGGGGATCTTCCTGACCCAGGAATTGAAACGGGGTCTCCTGCATTGCAGGTGGATTCAGTGAATAAAGCTTTTGACAAAAGATAATGAAATATACATCTTATTCTAACATGTAAGTGAAATTGACTTTTGCACTTCTGCATTACCTATGTACAGTGATTATACTTCAATTTTCTGGTCTTTAGAGTCTATCTCTGGACCCATAAACCCCTCAGCACAAAATATTCATGCCCTCATTTCACATGGCTCCTGACATAATATCATGTGCTGCTGTAACACTGTGAAAATAATATGGTAATTAATGTTCAATTAGCTTTAGCAGCAAGTGAATTATTGTCTGAGAAGATGAAAGAGGGCAGTCCAGAATTAGTTTTGTTAAACTAACAACTTTTAAGAATTGGGGAAAATTCAGATCACAAGAAAAAGAAAAATAATATATTTCACAGGACATGAGATAGTAAAATCTGAAGTAGACAAAAATTTACTAAGTAGAAGATTATAAGTGACATTCCCATTCTAATTCACACAATGCAAAAATGTTAGGATTATTAGTTCTATTAGTAACAGTCCTATTGGAGCAGATCATATGATAGAATATGTATATTTTCCATAGCAGTAATGCCCTGTGATTTTGATAACTGCATCTTTAGTTATACATTAATACATAAATAATAGTACAATTTTGAATTTATAGAGCGCCTCTAAAAAAATCACGTCCTGAAAAATTATATTCAAAGTGACCTGAATGAAAAAAGATTTTTTCCACTGTGAAAGAATTTCCTCCTTCTCTCCAAAGTAACTGGGGAATGAACAGTAACAATCGAACAGAAGGCACACAAGGCATGTCTAAACCAAATGTAAATATGTTGTCTTAAATATTTCACATACCTTTTGAAAGTCAAAAGAGACTTCTTTAGGAAGATGATTATTTTAATTAACATATAAATATGCGTCATGACTTATGCATGCATGCTAAGTCACTTCAGTCCTATCTGACTCTTGACGACCCCATAAGCTGCCAACTCCTTTGTCCATGGGATTCTCCCAGCAAGAATACTGGAGTGGGTTGCCATGCCCTTCTGCAGGGGATCTTCCTGACCTAGGGATCAAACCTGTGTGTCTTATGTCTCCTTCATTGGCAGGCAGGTTCTTTTCCACTAGCAACACCTGGGAAGCCCATGACTTCTTATAGGATATTTTAAAGGGGGATCTAATTTGATTGAATCCAAACTAGAAAAGAAATAGTTCAAAGGTAAGATGAATAAACGAAATGAAAGGACAGAAACAAATATCTATGAAATTTGAGAAGCTTTGAGTCAGCATTTGAAGGTTTTGTTAGCCCATGACTTAAAATAGAGAAGTCCTGGGCAGAGCAAATAAGAAATGCACTGATCCAGGCAGTCAAGGTTTGCAATCCTTTCGTTTTGAGTGTGGGCTGGATTAGCGCCTTCCTCTTAACAAACAGAATATGACAAAAAGTGATGACTTATTACTGAGGTTAGGTTCCATAAAGACCACGGCTTCTGTCTTTGATGTCCTCTCTCACTCTCTCACACATTCGTCCTGAGAGAAGTCAGCTGTCATGTGAAGAGCAGCCCTCTGAAGAGACATAGCAAGGAACTGTAGATACATGGCACAGAACTCATTAACAGCTAGCAAAGAACAGAAGCCCTCAGCCCAACACCCTAAGAGGAACTGAACAAACTCAGAAGTGTGTGTTTCCCCAGTTGAACCTCACATGAGACTGTGGTCTCATCTGATAGCTCAACTGAAACCTCACAAGGGACTAAGAACCAGAGACATCTAACATCTGGCTCACAGAAAATGTGAGATAATAGATATTTGCTATTTTAAGCTACTAAGTTTTAAGGATAATTTTTAAAGCAGTGATAGGTAACTAAAATCAGGGGTGGTTTGAAGCCCTGAAAAGAAGCTAAAATAGAATTCATATACACAGCTTGGAACTGGCTCCATGGTAAAAAGAATGTATTTTCAAAATGTGCAATGGAGGGGATTGATTCTTGGTCAAGAGATAAGATCCTAAGACCAAGGTGTAATGATGGCAGAGGAAATTGGAAAAGATTCCTGGTTTCTAAATAAATTCGCCTCAACTAACCCAGTTAGGTAAGAATTTACTTTTAATTTTGCTTAAAATATATGTCATTAAATCTCTTTGTAAAATAGAAACATCTTGTTGTACCTTGGAATGAACTATTCTGGACTATTAATAAAAAGCAGAGAGAGCAATGAGGAGCTGCCAGAAGACCAAGGGGATGTCTATTCCAAAGAGCTTAGCCTTTGAAAAAGTTCACTTCTTGGGGTTTCTACCCACTCCCATAGGAGAAAATCCAAGATCCATGATAGCACTTATTCTGTACTGCAATTACTGGTATATCTGTCTTCTGTACCGGACAATGAAAAACTTGGGTGGAAACTGCGACTTATTTATAAATATATTCTAACACATTTTTAAGGTGTAGAACACAGTAGGTATTCAAATATTTAGTGAATAAGTTGTTCAACAAATAAGTAACTCTAGTGGATTAAAGATCTTTATATCGCAATACACAGTGAACATATCAGATCACATACGTATCAGCTCAGTTTAAGAGCTAACCAAGGAATTTCTGTTTCTATTTAAGATGGTATAAGCCCACTACACCCTAACTCTCCTGGTAATTACAAATAAAACCCCTGCAACAGAATACAAAAAAGCAACTATTTGAGGATTTTTAAAATAAATAAGAGCAAGCACATTGAAGAAGGCAACCAAAACTCAAAGAACAACCTGAACAGCAGTTTCCCAGCCTGGACCAACAGCAACCCAAATCCTGGAACTGTGCGGCAAGTGTGGACATGAAAATCTCCAAAAGACATGCTTTTTCTGATCAGAGGATGGGGTAGTGACATGCCTGTGTGCTTTGGTGAAATCTCTCTGCTTTGTTTTATTTTCCTGTATTCCAGCCTTCCCCAAAGCAGTATGAGTGCAGTGACAATTATGGTTGGATGGGCTCCTAAAACTCTGAGAGAAAGCCTTTACCTTCAGTCAGAAGATCCAGGAAAGAGCTTGCTCCCGTGCTCACTTAGGCAGCACACATACTAAAATTGGAACAATACAGAGAAGATTAGCATGGCTCCTGCGCAAGGATGACATGCAAATTCATGAAGCGCTCTATATTTTTTAGATGTCCATCAGCAGATGAATGGTTAAGAAAGTTGTGGTACATGTACACAATGGAGTATTACTCAGCCATTAAAAAGAATACATTTGAATCAGTTCTAACGAGGTGGATGAAACCGGAGCCAATTATACAGAGTGAAGTAAGCCAGAAAGAAAAACACCAATACAGTATGCTAACACATATATATGGAATTTAAAAAGATGGTAACGATAACTCTGTATGTGAGACAGCAAAAGAGACACAGATGTATAGAACAGTCTTTTGGACTCTGTAGGAGAGGGAGAGGGTAGGATGATTTGGGAGAATGGCATTGAAACATGTATAATATCATGTAAGAAACAAATCACCAGTCTAGGTTCAATGCAAGATACAGGATGCTTGGGGCTGGTGCACTGGGATGACCCAGAGAGATGGTATGGGGAGGGAGACGGGAGGGGAGTTCAGGATTGGGAATAAGTGTGCACCCATGGCAGATACATGTTAATGTATGTAAAACCAATACAGTATTGTAAAGTAAAATAAAGTAAAAAAAAAAAAAAAGAGAGAGAGAGAGAGAGAGAGCTTGCTCCCCACTCTCAAAAATGTATGGGGGAAACCCAGGATATTTCTTTCTTTTTCCTCCTTCCTCTATGCCCCAGGTATGGGAAATGCACAACAGTGTGAAGAAGCTAAACTCTGAGGGAAACTGCAGTTTTCCAGTCAGGGGACTGGGATAATGAACCTTAGACATGGGGGAAATAACAGGAGAGGAGCTCAAGGAGACTCTCTCAACTTGGGTATCCCTCTCTCAATCTGGGTATCCCTGTATGAACCCACACAAGTCCTAGGCTCACCTCCAAGATGTGAATGCACAAAATAGACCCAAAACAGCATAATGAAGGCTTTAGAACTGAACTACAGTGTAGACTCCACCCAGGTCTCAGACTCACATCCAGTGGGATACACATGAGATGGGATCCCAGGAGCTGGAAAGACTTTAAAGACTGAACCACCTACCTCCGAAGACAGTCAGAATCTGTAGTCTGAACCTAACTAGGCTGACTGCTGCTAAAACAACAACAAAATCAACAATTTCCAGATGATTTTTACACAACCCAGACGTTCACAGCATAATGTTCAAAATGTTCAGGATAAAATCCAAAATTACCAGGCATACAAAGAACCAAGACAATCTAAACAGCTCTTAAGAGAGAGTGCAATCACCAGATCCCTGGAAGCAGGTAGAAATGTTATAGAATGTAGAGGTCTCCTATAAATCTATAATTATGCAAATATACTTGACTACATAAGCAGTTTCACAAACTAAGAAAGACTTTAGCCACGAAAAGACTAATCTTGAATAAGGAAACTTCAGGGCATATGGTAGGAACCCCTAAAAATTATCAGAACCTCAAATCAGGCTCTGGCTACACTCACCCTCCATAGACGCCAACAGTACAGACTGACTCAGGTCCAGCCTGGCTTTAGCACATTTGCCAACTCTGAAACCTTGACAAAGTTACATTGAAGTAACTTCTTAGTGCCAGTTACTTAATTAGCAAAATGGACATAATGGCACTTGCCTTAAAGATACTTAAAAGTACTTGTGAGGATTTACAGGGTTAAAACATATAAAGCACTTAGAGTAGTTCCTGGGGAGATTTTTTGCAGCAAACAGCATTTCTTGTGTGCCCTATGCGCCTGCTCCTTCTTTCTCCACCCCCTCTGCTGCTGTTGCTGCTAAGTCGCTTCAGTCGTGTCCAACTCTTTGCGATCCCATAGACAGCAGCCCAGCAGGCTCCCCCGTCCCTGGGATTCTCCAGGCAAGAACACTGGAGTGGGTTGCCATTTCCTTCTCCACTGTGTGAAAGCAAAAAGTGAAAGTGAAGTCGCTTAGTCGCGTCCAACTCCTAGCGATCCCATGGACTGCAGCCTACCAGGCTCCTCCATCCATGGGATTTTCTAGGCAAGAGTACTGGAGTGGCTTGCTATTGCCTTCTCCTTCCACCCCGTCTAAGCCCTTATTATGTAGCAGGCACCATACTAAATGTTTTACACGCTTCATTCCATTTAATCTTCACAATGCCATTGTGAAATAGGATGGTGGCTCAAATGGTAAAGAATCTGCCTGCCATGCAAGAGACCCAGGTTTGATCCCTGCGTTGGGAAGATCCCCTGAAGAAAGGCATGGCAACCCACTCCAGTTTTCTTGCCAAGAGAACCCCATGGACAGAGGAGCCTAGCAGGCTACAGTCCATGGGGTTGCAAAGAGTTGGACATGACTGAGCAACTAACACTTTCAATTTTATCTGCATTTTTTAGATAAAAAAAATTGGATTAACTCACTTTATTTCTGGACACACAAAGACACACATATCATTATTTTTTACTTTTATTTGTGAGTTTTCTGTCTTCCTGAGTAATATTTTATATACCTTATATATCCACTATATATTTATTTTAGAGATTAAATCTCAAAGGAAAACCCCATTTCTCTTTAAAATTTCTTGGGTGGCAACACACTGTTGCCTCCATATACCACCTACCTTACTCTTGATTATTTTCCCTTTTAAATATGTTATTTTGTAGACCTTTCCTGACCTCCCTGGATCTGGGTCCTCTGACCTCATGATAGATTGTCACACCATGGTACATGTGCAGAAATCTGGACCAAGGCAGGTGTTTACTGTACCTGGGAGTATGCACTCTTGGAGGCAGTGTGGGGACAGTTCTCAAGAGCCATTTCATGTTCTAAGGACAAAAACATTGTAGTAATATTCAGGCTCTCTCTGGTCTTTGAAATAGACCTGACTCCTTTGGAATATATTCTTTAATATAAGTTGATCAATTATTTTGTACTTAATGCCAATGGCTGTGTCAGCATTACTGATTTGGAGACTAATTATGTGATTTCATAGCTATTCTGGGAAAACATGAACATACTGGAAATAGAATGAGGGAGGTTATGGAAGTGTTGAACGAAACATGGAGACAAGCCAAAACTATTAATGACTTTCATGCTGCTCAGCAGAAATCACCTTTCATGTTCTCTGTTAATACAGTTAGAATTTAGGGATGACAGATTTCCAAGTTATGGATTCTCAAGAAGTAATTACAAGAAGTCATCTCTTCCTATAATTGTAAAAATATAAGACCTATTTAAAATAAATAATCATTATTCAAATTTTATTAACCAAATTTTTGCATTGTTCCCTATGTAAAAGAAGTATGGTAGGTCTCATACAAGAATAAATTACATGTAAGGACACAATAATCTCAGGAAGTCCTTCAAAACTAACTGGAGGAAGAGATATAAGTAATTAGGGAGACATGAGAAGAGAACTACTTATGGAGGTTAAGGAATCATTTTGTGGGGTTCCTTCTACTATCAACATTTGTATACAGATGAAATCAAGTAAAATTACATTACATGCACTTTTTTGATTAATTTTTATTGAAGTATAGTTGATTTTCAATGTTGTGTTAGTTTCAGATGTTGTGTTAATTATAGATGTAAAATGAATTAGCTATATATATTCATATATCCACCCCTTTTTAGACTCTTTTCCCATTTGGTCATTACAGGGTAATAAGTAGAGTTCCCTGTGCTATACAGTAGGTTCTTATTAGTTATCTATTTTATATTTAGTAATGTGTATCAGTTCAGTTCAGTTCAGTCACTCAGTCGTGTCCGACTCTTTGCGACCCCATGAATCGCAGCACGCCAGGCCTCCCTGTCCATCACCATTTCCCGGAGTTCACTCAGACTCATGTTCATTGAGTCCGTGATGCCATCCAGCCATCTCATCCTCTGTCGTCCCCTTCTCCTCCTGCCCTCAATCCTTCCCAGCATCAGAGTCTTTTCCAATAAGTCAACTCTTTGCATCAGGTGGCCAAAGTACTGGAAGCTTGTGTTTCTTCCAGTCCAGCGCTTCTCATGATGTACTCTGCATATAAGTTAAATAAGCAGGGTGACAATATACAGCCTTGACGTACTCCTTTTCCTATTTGGAACCAGTCTGTTGTTCCATGTCCACTTCTAACTGTTGCTTCCTGACCTGCATACAGATTTCTCAAGAGGCAGGTCAGGTGGTCTGGTATTCCCATCTCTTTTAGAACTTTCCACAGCTTATTGTGATCCACACAGTCAAAGGCTTTGGCATAGTCAATAAAGCAGAAATAGATGTTTTTCTGGAACTCTCTTGCTTTTTCCATGATCCAGCAGATGTTGGCAATTTGATCTCTGGTTCCTCTGCCTTTTCTAAAACCAGCTTGAACATCAGGGAGTAGACGGTTCACGTATTGCTGAATCCTGGCTTGGAGAATTTTGAGCATTACTTTACTAGCATGTGAGATGAGTGCAATTGTGTGGTAGTTTGAGCATTCTTTGGCATTGCCTTTCTTTGGAACTGGAATGAAAACTGACCTTTTCCAGTCCTGTGGCCACTGCTGAGTTTTCCAAATTTGCTAGCCCCAATCTCCCAATTCACCCCTCCACCCCTTTTACCCTTGGTAACCATAAGTGTTTTTTCTATATCCATGACTATCCTGTTTTGTAAATAAGTTCATTTATGAAAAAGTTCATTGAAAATAAATAAAATGTTAGATCTACTGACAATCATTATATTTGAGAGAAAAATCAACTCAAACTGACTTTAACAATAAAGGAATATATGACATCAAAGGCTCAGTTTCACACTATGTCTCCATTCTGCCTTACATAATATATCTTTAGACTGGCCTTCCTGGGAAGCTTCACAGTTTCCCTGCTGGTGAGTAATATGCTACAATACAACCAACTTTACATTTGTTATATGTAACTGTTATATGTAACTGCATATAACTGGATGTTATATGTCAACATCCAGTACCAAATTCTCACATGTGAATTTTTATTTACCTTCCTTTTAACGAGATAGCAATTGTCACACAAAATATCATTGTTCTGATCTGGTTATGCACCCATGCCTGAAACAATCACTGTGATCAGAAGGATGGGATACATAGATTGGTCATTTGTCTTACCCTTCTAATAGAGAGAACGCTTCTAATGTACTAAATGCTCTAACTTCAATCTAATTTTCCTAATTAATATTGAACTATTAAATAGCTACAAATTGACTTATCTATAGTTCTAGAATGAGGCTTTCTTGGTGGGTCAGCAGAAAAGAATCCACCTGCAATGCAGGAGACATGGGTTCGATCCCCGGGTCAGGAAGATCCCCTGGAGAAGGGCATGACAACCCACTCCAGTATTCTTGCTGGGAAAATCCGATGGACAGAGGAGCCTGGCGGGCTATGGTCCATAGGGTCATAAAGAGTCGGATATGACTGAAGTGACTGAGCATGCACACATAGTTTCAGCAACGTCTCATTTAATTAATTTTTATTTTGCTCTGAAAGGTAAAGGCTGCTGCTGCTGTTGCTAAGTCACTTCAGTCGTGTCCGACTCTGTGCGACCCCACAGACGACAGCCCACCAGGCTCCCCCATCCCTGGGATTCTCCAGGCAAGAACACTGGAGTGGGTTGCCATTTCCTTCTCCAATGCATGAAAGTGAAAATTGAAAGTGAAGTCGCTCAGTCATGTCCAACTCTTAGCGACCCCATGGACTGCAGCCCATCAGGCTCTTCCGTCCATGGGATTTTCCAGGCAAGAGTACTGGAGTGAGGTGTCATTGCCTTCTCTGAGGTAAAGGCTACATACAGACAATGCTACATTTACTGCTATGTTAAAAAATGCTGAAACAGAATGCTTTTTTTTTGTTTTTATCATTTACATTATGCATTTATTTTTCCAATTGATTTTCATCTATTAGGTAAATACTTCAGTTAAAATTCAGTTAAAAGCTCTGAAATAGTTTTCAAAGTAACTATGATAATACAGAATAGAATTTGAAAGAAATGCAATTCCTTTTAAAGTTGTAATATAACTTGTATCCCTGTTCACATTTTGACTGGTTACCTAGAGCTACAAATATATTTAGACTTTTAAAAATATTAAAATAAATCTTTAAAGCATATATTTCTCAAGAAGTTTATCAATGCTTCCCATCTCCACCTTCTCACCTCGCCTCTACATTTTCCAAACCCCTGGAATTTGGCTTCCGCCCCATCATTATCATTATCAATAGGCTCCATGCCAGTCATTTCAACTGATATTTTTCAGTTCTTGGATTACATTACTTGATCTTACAAAGTCTTCAACAGTTGGGCCAATTACACTCTCCTGTCTTGGATTTTTTGAGTTTGCCCTCTCCTAGGAGCCTCCTACCTTTCTAATTACCCCTCTCGTGTCTCCATTGCAGGCTTATTCTCTTCTACTTGGCCATTAAATGTTGGAGTCCCTCAGTATCACTCTTAGTTGCTGTCTGCATCTCACTCCTCACTTTTTTCCTAGGAAATTTCACATACACACAGTGGTTTGATGATAGTCTATTGTGCCAGCCCTAGCAATGCAGAACACAAAACTCTATCCTTGGCCCAGAGAAGTCATCTGAGCCCTGGACTCAGTGTTCCTACTGCCTGATTGTGGCAAACACTGAAAATACTGTTCAAACCCCACTTCCTTCAAAACGTTATTGACCACTCAGCTATAAAGAATGTGGCAAGTTGACAGACAAAACTGTAATTCAAAAAGATACATGTACATCTATGTTTACAGTAGCACTATTCACAATTGCCAAGACATGGAAACAACCTAAATGTCCATCAATGGATGAATGGATAAGGAAATGTGGTGCATATATATACAAAGAAATACTACTCAGTCATAGAAAAGAATGAAATAATGCCATTGACAGCCATACAGATGAACCCAGAGATTCTCACATGAAGTGAAGTAAGTCACAAAGAGAAAGACAAGTACCATATATCACTTATCTGTGGAATCTAAAATACAACACAAATGAACCTATCTACAAAACAGAAACAGATTCACAGACAGAGAGAACAGACTTGCAATGGCCAAGGGGGAGGGGGCTGGAGAAAAGATGGAGTGGGAGGTTGGAGCTAGCCAGATGAAAACTAATACTTACAGAATGAATAAACAACAAGATTTTACTGCATAACACAGGGAACCATATTCAATAACTTAAAATAGATCAAAGTGGAAAAGAATACAAAAATAATGTGTATACACACACACACACACACACACATATGTATACACACAACTGAATCACTTTGCTGTACAGCAGAAATTAACACATTATAGAACAACTATATTTCAATTTTTTAAAAAAAAACTGATTTGCCAGTACACCACACAGCATCTCACTAATCCGGCTCACAAAGAGTGACACAGAAACTCAATTTCAAGTTTCTAATTTGCAAAGGAAAGTGTTTACTGCCTCTTGTTGGTATGGCCTACACATTCTTTACCTATAGGAACTCAACACAAAAAGTCAAATTATAGTCAAAATGTTTCTTGGTGATCATAACCTTAGAATGAGTGGTGTCAGTTCTATGCTGTCTCTGGGCCAAGTCTTCTGTCCCTACACACAGTCAATCTGCCTTTTTTCTGAAATTGCAGGGCTGACCAAGCCCCCACACCATCTGATTGTCATGTGTTTTCCTTTAGCTGCTAAATATAGTCAATTAGGTTACACAGTTCAATGTCACCTGGTGGGCAACCATTCTTCCTTTTTAGAGAAGAGTTTGCTATTCTGTCCTATGATCCTTTTAAAATTTTAATTCCCAACAAACAATCTAAAGTCTCATGGAGAAGGAAGGGAGCTCACCTCCCTGCTAAGTATTCACAACATATAGGAATCCTGAATTTCAAAAATTCCTCCTCCTGTAGCCTTCCCACATACATCTCTAAACTGTCATCTGGGCAAAATACCATTTTAAGCAGAAGAGAATTTGTAAGAAAAAGGGAAATGATGGAGAAAGGTTAGTACCTGGATATGGGATAAAACTTAGCCATTGTCTGTTCCCAGATGAATATATCAGAAGCTCAAAAATATATACAAAATGAAAGTAAGGATAAGAAAACCAAAACAAGTGAGAAACTAGAAAAGCAAACAGAAGTCAATATTCACAAACAGGGAAACCTAAAACATGGAGTCGGTCAGAAAATGTGCACAGAGGAACCGAGAGTCAGGGGCTGGGGCTGTCCCACTTGACATTCCAGGGGGTGCCTTTCACTTCATCTTCATGAACAGATGCTAGGGGGGTACCTTTCACATCACCATCTATATGAACAGATTCCAAGGGGTGCCTTTCACATCACTGCCTACATGAACAGATTCCAGGGGGTGCTTTTCTCATCACCATCTACATTAACAGTGCTTGCTAGAGTTTTGTGATGTGCATGCTCACTGTTTACAGAGGCCCTGGATATAAGGGTAAGATCAGAAGTCCAGATCTGCGGGAATAAGGAACTGAAAAGGAAGGGCAAAACAGGCAGAAGATATGAGGCTGTCACACTCAGATGACTTAAAAATTTTAAATACTCTCTGTCTTGGAGAGCTTTCCCATAGTTCTGCTAAGGAAAGAAACACATTCTTTAAATATGACTGATCTATGACAGCAAATTAAGGCCTGCTACATAACCTATTGAAGTGAGGAGGGGAGGATGGGGGAGACGGCTAATCCCAAGAAATGTTGTTTACAGCTAGCATTTTATTCTGTGTTTCACACTGGATCTAGGATGGCTTTTCAAAACATATATTCTGATCCAGCTCAATGCACCACTGAAAAAAGGCTTCAGTGGCCAAGAAACATTTCAGAAAGGAGTAGAATGTACTTCCCTAATGGGAATTTACAACTCTCAATAATTTATAATGACACACATAAAAGGCCAATCTAGTTTATTTGAATATGAAATATCTTTTTTTCTTGGTAACATTAACATTCTGTGGATGACGCTTTAGGAGCAGGCAATTACTGTCATGTGAGATAACTGCTTAATTCTCCCTCAAGATTTACAGTACATTTACATTTAGAAATACTGTACTCCTAAACAAACAAGATGACAGAAGAGATCACGGGAGGCATATCCACTGGGAAATGGTTTGGGCTGCTAGAACTGAGGCTCAATTATAATGGTTAAAACCCATTAGGATCTCAATCTCTTTCTCTTTTCTCTCTCTGTCTCTGTCTCTGTGTTTCACTGTCTCTCTCAGTCTCTCTGTCACACACACACACATATACACGCAAATGTATGCTACGTGGTCCTACAAAGTTATGAGGAACTTACACTCCATCTTTTTATTCTGCCATCCTAATGTCATGAGTTCCACATCAAAGTTACATAATTGTTGTCAGGAAGAAAGGGCAAGACAAGGTATAAAAGGCTCTCTGCAGAGTTGAGTCAGCCCACCACTTGTTTTACATGCAGTGAAATATACAAATCTTACATGCACAATTCAATGGATGTACCATATAACCAACATCCCAATTAAGAGAAAATATTTTCATAACAGAAGTAAATTACTTTGTGTCCTCTTCTACTCAGGAAGATGAGTGGTGCTCATCTTCCACTCAGAAGATTACTATGGTCCTCACAGCAAGCCACTGTTCTGGTCTATTTTTCTCATACTTTACTTTTGCCTGCTTTTGAAATTCATAAAATGGATTCATCCAGGGCATTTTTATCTGTGTCTGGATTCTTTCACTCAACATAATTATTCTGAGATTTACCCATGTGATAGCATGCATCATTTGTTCATTTTTAAAAAATTTTTGCTAAGCAATATTCCACTGAATGAATATACCACAATTCTCATGCACTCTTCTGTTGGTATGTATCTGTGCTGCTTCCAGCTTTGAACTTTTGTGAATAAAGCTCCATAACTATTTCTGTCCTCTGAAAGGCCTGGGAACAGCAATGTTCCAATAGTGGTGACCACACTTAGTGCCCAGTTCTTGATTTCTAAATACCGCCCTCCACTAAAAAAGAACCAGAGCTTCTTGTAGAAATTGCTAATTTATAAGGTGGGGAATGGGAAGTACAAAATGAGTCTGGAAACGAGGTCTGTTTGCTTGTTTACTAACTTTATAATTTTTAAAATGACAATTTTAAATTTTAGTTTATAATCCATAAAAACCCATGAGGAAAGAAGAGGGAAGGAAGAAGAAGGAAAGAAATGGTGAGAAAACTGGCAGTCACCACTTTTATCAAGTGATAAAAGTGAACATTATCAAAAATAAGTCAGGTAGGTAGAATAATGTACACCCACATAAAACTCCACATCCTAATTTCCAGACCTGTGATTATATTCCTCTGGATAGAAAACAGAACTTTGCAGATTAAAGTTAAGGACATTAAGGTGGGAAGAATATTCTGGATTATGCTGGTGAATCACATGTAATAAAATGATCTTTAAAAGTGGAAAAGTAGGGCAAGAGATGGAGCCAGAGAAGAAGATATGATGAAAGCAGAGTTCAGTGTGATGTGATTATTATCTTTGAAGATGGAAGGGAGCCACAACATGAGGAATGCAGGCAGCCTCTAGAAGCTAAAAAAGGAAAACAGATTTTCCCCAGAGCCTCCAAGACAAATTCAGTCCTACTGAAACATCTGCTTTAGACCAGTGAACCTATTTCAGGTTTCTGATCGCTAGAAGTATAAAATAAATTTGAGTGGTTTCAATCCACCAAATTTGTGCTGTAATATGTTGATACAGCAACAAAGGAAATGAATGCAATGAGATAAATCAGTTTTGTGTCACCTGATAGGATGCAACGAGAGGAACCTGGCATTACTTCTGTGATACTTCTGAGAAAGGCACAGAACCTAAATTTAATAGCGAGGACACATTAGACAAATACAAATGGTGAGACATTTTATAAAATAACTGGCCTGATTGCTGTGTTTAGGACTTCCAATATAATATTGAATAGAAGTGGCCAGAGTGAGCATTCTTGCCCTGTTCCAGATTTTAGCAGGACGGCTTTCAGCTTTTCACCACTGAGTATTATCTGAGCTGTAGGTTTGTCATAAACAGCTTTTATGATGTTGAGATGTTCCCTCTATACTCACTTTTACAAGGGGTTTTATCATGAATGAATGCTGAATCTGATCAAATGCTTTTTCTGCATCTATTGAGATGATCATGTCCTATTGTACAGCACAGGGAACTACATTCAATATCATGTGACAAACCATAGTGGAAAAGAATATAAAAAAGAATATACACATACAACTGACTCACTTTGCTCTACAGCAGAAATCAACACAACACTGTAAGTCAGCTATACTTTAATAAAATTTAAAAATATTTTTTAAAAACTGGTCTGTAAACTTCATAAATATCAAGGTCAAGAAAATGAAGCAAAGACCAAAGAACTCTTCCATACTGATGGAGAGTAAAGAACAAAGACAATAAATGCAACACATGGTTTTAACTGGATTCTTTTTTCTATAAGGGATATATTAAGACAGTAGGTGAAGTTTGAGGATTAGATGGTAGCAATCTATTTATCATGATTGTGCTAAGTCGCTTCAGTCATGTCTGACTCCATGCGACCATATGGACTGCAGCCTGCCAGGCTCCTCTGTCCATGGGATTCTCCAGGCAATAACAGTGGAGTGGGTTGCCATTTCCTTCTCCAGGGTAGCACAGCACATTTATTATGATTATGCAGGGGGAAATGTCACTATAGGATACACACACAAAAGTATTCATGGGTGACAGTGCATTATAACAGCAGTTTACTCTCAAATGGTTTAGAAAAAAAATTATACTGCACATGCAACTTTCCTGTAAGTCTGAGATTGACTATTTCAAATAGAAACTAAAACAAAACTATGGAGAAATATCTTTACCAATAGATTAAATATTCAGAATCCTATGAATAAAGAACCTTTTTTTAAAAGGAGGAGGATATTTTTTCATTAAGATACAGTTGATTTACAATGTTTCAGGTATACCGAAAGTGATCAGTTATATATGTGTACATATACACACATAAGGACTTCTCTGTAGTTCATACAGTGAAGAATCTCCCTGCAACGGAGACCCAGGTTTGATTCCTGTGTTGGGAAGATCCTCTGGAGAAGGGAATGGCAACTGACTCCAGTATTCTCTCTTGGAAAATCCCATGGACAGAGGAGCCTGGTGGGCTACAGTCTGTGGGGTCGCAGAGCTGGACACAACTGAGTGACTAAACCACCATCCTACACATGTGTGTGTGTATATATATATATATATATATATTCTTTTTTAGATTCCTTTTCACTATAGGTTATTACAAGATACTGACCATAGTTGCCTGTGCTCTACAGTAGGTCCTTGTTGTTTATAAAGAAACTTTCTAGAATGAATTAACTTGCTCAAGGACAGGTAACTGGTCAATGACTGAAAAAAAGATGAAATAACAGATGCAAACTTTTGGCCTAGATTTAAAAAGATTTTTCCCTGCTGGAGACAATTCTGTTATGTTATTTTGGGTCATTTTAAATTGTCCAGTTCTTCATATCAAAAATTTCAGATATTTCTGTCTTCAAAGTTCAGTTTAAGTCCGGTTTCTGATTCTGTTCTCTTTGTGTTGCTCAAAGCAGGCACATGGAGATGTCTTTGGGTTAAGGTCATCCTACCCGTTCTCCAGTGATGGTAAGGTTGGGGATGAGGATAGGGAAGTGAGAGATAAGAAGTAAGGAGAGGTATGCTTTTTCTTCAATTTAATTCTATCTCTGCTTTTTCAGAGTATTCTTTCCACCTTCCATTTCTTCCCAAATGAAAACCCTAAATGAGGACTGTGCACCAAAATGTTTTGGGAATGTAGAATATTGTGGGAGAAAGAACCATTATCTTTCCTTCTCCCTAATCTAAAAAAGTATAATGACATAGTCCATATATCATTCTATTACTCTTCCACAAGCTGTAAAAAGTCATTTGCATCACAACATTTTCATGTGAATATTTAAAGTGCCAGTGTTTCCATGAAACCGTGGTTCTAATTTAATATTCTTCCATTTTTGTCAACAGTTCATCTAAGTACTGACAGCTCAAACAAGTAGCATATGCTCTTCATTCATTCTTATCTCAAATAATTATTTGAGCAAACTATTATTGTCACTAATTTGCCATTTGTCAGAGATATTTTTATTCATATATTTAACTACCAAATCCCTAGACTGGGGCTTATACTGACATACTATAACATCTTATCTTATAAGTACCCTTTTGATTCAATCTAAATCTCCACCTCTTCCTCTCCCTCTTCCACAGTCTCCCACATCAGCTGAGCACCTTACTAGCTCCTTTCACTGCATTCTGTGGCATCTATGTCCAATTGTCAAAGCTTTCTGCACCGTCATATTCCTCCAGAAGTATTTTTTCTTTCACACAGTGAACATCTGGCTTTTCCCTTATGATATTTTTAACCTTAAAATCTGTTATAGTGGGATAATTATTCTTTTTTTCTCCAGTTTATAGGGGGAAAAAGTTAATCCTTTTCTTAATTCCCACTGCCCTTTAGTTGTCTTCATCCAATTTCCCTTCTCTGCTTTTCATGCCTTATGCCACCTTCTCCCTATACTTGTGCAGCCCGACTTTCTAGGCTACATCGGCCTATGATTGACAAGGGGATGTCAAAGGGGCACAGGAGCCAACCTAAATCTGAAACAATTTGAGCAATAAAATAAAAATTAGTATCAGGTTATAACCCAAAGCATATTAAGTGCCCAGTTCATACTGATATAAATAAATCATTGAGCAAATTAATAAATGGAGAAGAAGAAATAAATCTCCCATGTAGAGCAATTGCAAATAATTTGTATAGATATTACATCCTTAAGAAAAGGGAGAATGACATTCCACTGCTTAAGTGTGGACTGAGCATAGTGACTTCCTTCCAAAAAGCACATGGCTGGGGGCAGGGGCATTGGCAAGAGGGTGGCTTTCCAATGGAGGAACCTGACAAAACTACCACAGCCAGGTGATCAAGACTCTCATTAACCGTTGGAAATCATGAGGACGGCACGTACCTTTGATATGTTGAAACTGGCACTCTGCCTCTGCGGTCTTCCTTCCAAAACTTCATAAACCAAATCTAACTATGAGAAAAATAGTCAAATTCCAACAGAGGTACATCCTACAGACTATCTGGTCAATGATCCTCAAAACTGTCAAGGTCACCAAAAACAAGGAAAGTCTAGAAACTATCACAACCAAGAGAAGACATTACAACTACATGTAATATGGTGTTCTGGGATCCTAGAACAGAAAAAGGACATTAGTAAACACTAAAGAAATCTAAATAAAGCATGGATTTTAATTAATAATACTATATCAGTATTGGTTTCTTATTTGTAACAAATATACCATAATGTAAGATCTTAATAACAAGGGAATACTAAATGTATGGTGTATGAAGATTCTGTACCATCTTTTCCATTTTTCTATAAATCTAAAACTCTTCTAAAAAGACAGTTTTCTGGCTACATTTAAAAGCTAGTCACTAAATCTGTGCCCTTCCTTTCTGTCCACCAATTAAAAAATTTCTTAGTTTAGTATTCAAGGACATAGAAGATTACAAAATACTGTCCTCTGATTATTTGCAATTCTTCCTATGAAGAGGTGAGGTATTATCTATACAAGTGGGCTTGGACGGTGACTTGCTAATATGAAACAAACACTTTCATAGAGGTTTAGAAAGTGTTTGAGCATTAAGGTTTGCTTTCTTTGCTACTCTTGGAATATTGTTGCCATATAGACAATCTGAAGCCAGATATCTGAAGTGACAACATGGAGGAGGACTAAGCCATACCAGCCATCAACCTATCAACTAGACATGTAGATGAGGCCACCCAATCCCAGTAGATCTTCCAGCTGACTTCACCTGCATGAGTAAGCCCAGGTGAAACTGGCCAACTGCCACCAGCCCCAGCTGCCAACCCATTCATAGTGAACTAATGATTGTTTTTGTTAGACACTATAAAATTGGGTGTTTTGTTACACAGTAAATTAGCCAAAGGTCACTGATACACTGCTTCATTACCTTACCTCACTGAAGTCAGTCCAACTTTGTTTTCCAGAATTCTTCTATGTTCCACTCAAATTGCTGGGGGTTTATTCCTTGTAAATTCTTTATACTTTTCTAAATATTAGCTCATAAAATCTTAACCCCCTCTACCTAAAGTAGAGTGACATTTCCTTAGGCAGATACTCTCACATCTCTAAGGAAATGTCACTCATTTTACATTTCTACATAAAGTTTAATATAGAAATACTAAGAGGGGAGGAAATTAGGTTCATCAGAGTTCTTCTTAGAGTCTAAGAAATATCTCCATGTGAAAGGTAAGAGCTTGAAGATATTGTATGGATTAGTATATAGACTCAGCTGCAGAAACAGGAACTCAAAATACACATAGATTAAGAAAACAGAGGTTTACCTCTCTCTCATGTAACAGGGCATAATCACTCAAGGACAGGTGTGGGAAAAATCAGATGTGGGGAATTAAATCGTGTCAGTCTATCTTGTTGCTCCACTTTTCCTATAGCCTTTATCTATGTAGTTAAAAATGACTCATTACCATTACACCCACATTCCAGCCAGAAGTAAAAGAAGAAAGGAAAAAGGAGGGCATGCTCATTCCTTTAGGGAAAATATCCAGATATTGTACACATCAGTTCTACATATAATACTTGGGCCAGAGTGACAGTCATACAATTAAACCTGGATGCACAGGTTAGGAAATTATTACCAGGAATTGTTATCTTGGCACTCAAATATTTTACTATTACTGAACAAGGGAAGAACAAATATGGGGATCAGTAGTAGATTTCATCACAAGTAAGATCAAGAATATTAGCCTGCCAAATGCTGTATCTAATGTCTGAGGCAAGAAGAACTGCCTCTGTTCTGAGGCAAGAGAGAGTAGGAGAAGAGAAAAAGCCAGGCAAATGTTGGAAGGCTATGAATCCTCTCTTAAAACCTCTAAATTCTTGGAATGACAAGCCCTGTGACAACTGGTAAAGAGACTAGATTCTTCAAGGTAAAATAAATTCAAGAATTAGAGGAAGAACGAACCATGATAGCATAAAACTGAGAAGCTGCAGAAGACTATGGAAAGCTTTGAATGTAACCAGATTTTGGAATTGGGCATTTGAGGCAATCTAACACTGACTTCGTGATATAGGAAACAAAAGACCCAAGCTGACATGTGAGGACTGCCAAAGCTCCTTTTTATTTTATTATTTATTTCTGAAATATAGAAACACTATTTATTTGGAGATGTGCAATGCAAGTTAAAATACATGCCAGCAATTTTTCTTTTTCTTAGTAAAGTATAACTGCCTTACAATATTTATTAGTTTCAGGTATATAAAATAGTGATTCAATATTTTGATACCTTATGAAATGGTCACCACTATAAGTCTAGTTACAAGTTGTCACCATGCAAAGCTATTACACTATTATTGACCATATTTCCTGTGTTGTACATTATGATGATTTACTTATAACTGGAGTTTTGTACTTCTTATTCTCCCCTTTTACTTATTTCACCCATCCTCCCACCTCTTCCATTCTGGCAAGTACTAGTTTACTCTCTGTATCGATAAGTCTGTTTCTATTTTGTTATGATTGCTTGTTTGATTTTTAGATTTTCCATGTGAAAGGTCATAAGGTATTTATTTGTCTTTCAATGTCTGACTTATTTCACTTAGCATAATACCCTCTAGGTCCATTCATGTGACAGATGGCAAGATTTCATTCTCTTTTATGGTTAAGTAATATTTTACATATATAAATCTTATATGCTTATATACATACATATATACATGTATTTTATATATATACATCTTCTTTATCCATACATCCATCAGTGGACATTTAGCTTGCTTCCATATCTTGGCTACTGTAAATAATGCTGTAGTGAACATTGGGTGCATGTGCTGTGCTGTGCTTAGTTGCTCATTCATGTCCGACTCTTTGCAACCCCACAGAATGCAGCCCGTCAGGCTCCTCTGTCCATGGGGATTCTCCAGGCATGGAGTGGGTTGCCATGCCCTCCTCCAGGGGATCTTCCCAACCCAGGGATCAAACCCAGGTCTCCGACTTTGCAGGCAGATTCTTTACCAACTGAACCACCAGGAAAGTCCAAGAATACTGGAGTAACCTATCCCTTCTCCAGGGGATCTTCCTGACCCCAGAAGTGAACTGTGGTCTCCTGCATTGCAGGCAGATTCTTTACCAGCTGAGCTACCAGGAAAGCCCCACTGGGTGCATATATCTTTTCAAATTAGTGTTTCATTTTCATTGGATAAATACCCGGAGTGGAATTACTGGATTATATAGTAGTTCTATTGATTTTTTAATTTTTTGAGGAACTTCCAATGGCTATACCAATTTACATTCACTCCAATAGTGCACAAGACTTTTTTCTCCACATTCTCACCAACATTTGCTTTTTCTTGTCTTTTTTGATAACAGCCATTCTGATAGGTGTGCGGTGATATCTCACACTGATATCTCAGTGTGGTTCTGATTTGCATTCCCCTGATGATTAGTGTTCTTTGGAAGAAATGATGCTGAAACTCCAGTACTTTGGCCACCTCACGCGAAGAGTTGACACATTGGAAAAGACTCTGATGCTGGGAGGGACTGGGGGCAGGAGGAGAAGGGGACCACAGAGGATGAGATGACTGGATGGTATCACTGACTCGATGGACGTGAGTCTGAGTGAACTCTGGGAGTTGGTGATGGACAGGGAGGCCTGGCGTGCTGCAATTCATGGGGTCGCAAAGAGTCGGACACAACTGAGTGACTGAACTGAACTGAACTGATGATTAGTGATGTTGAGCAACTTTTCATCTGCCTGCTGGCCATCTGCATGTCTTCTTTGGAAAAGTGTCTATTCAGGGCCTCTGTCCATTTTTAAATCAGATTGTTTGGGATTTTTGATATTGTATCGTATGCATTCTTTATATATTTTGGATATTAACCCCTCACTACACATATCATTTGCAAATATCTTGTCCCATTCGGCAGGTTGCCATTTCATTTTGTTGATTGCTATCTTCCATGAGCAGAAGCTTTGTTGTTTGACAAAGTCCTGTTTGTTTATTTTTCTTTTGTTGCCCTTACCTGATGAGACAGATCCAAAAAATATTGCTAAGACCAATGTCAAAGAGCATCCTGCCTATGTTTTCTTCTAGTAGTCTTATGGTTTCAGACCTTATATTTAAGTCTTTAATCCATTTTGAGTTTATTTTTTTATACAGTGTAAGCAAATGGTCTAGTTTCATTCTTTTGCAAGTAGCTCTCTAACTTAGCAACACCATTTATTAAAGACACTGCCTTCTCCCCATTGTATATTCTTGCCTCCTTTGAGGCAAGATTAATTGACCATGTAAGTGTGGATTTATTTCTGAACTCTCTATTTCATCATCGATCTATGTGTCTGTTTTTGTACTAGTACCATATTATTTTGATTGTTATAGCTTTGTGGTATAGTTTGAAATAAAGGAAGAAGTAAAACTGTCACTATTTTCAGATGAAATGAAACTATATATAGAAAACACTAAAGATCCCACAATAAACTACTAGAACTAATAAATGAATTCAGTAAAGTTGCAGGATACAAAATACACAAAAATCTGCTACATTTCTATACACTAACAACCACGCTACCACATACATATACTGCTATATATAAAACAGATAGTCAACAAGGACCTACTGTATAGCATAAGGAACTTTGCTCAATATTCTGTAATAAACTATATAGAAAAACAATCTGAAAAAGAATAGATATATGGATATGGATAAATGACTCACTTTGCTGTACACTGGAAACTAATACAACATTGTAAGTCAACCATACTCCAATATATAATAAAAATTAAATTTAAAAAACTGACCAAGCCTGGACAGATTAACCCTAAGTTCCATAGTAAAATCTATTAGTCAACAATCTCTCCCTCCACTTCCTCTCCATAGCTTCTAAACATAGGTTTTCAGTGTCTCACTCTCGTGAGAAAGACAACCAAGGAAGGCCAGGCTTTTTTTTTTCTTTTTAAAATTTTTTTTTAATTGAAGGATAATTACTTCACAGAATTTTGTTGTTTTCTGTCAAATATCAACATGAATCTGCCATAGGTATATATGTCCCCTCCCTCTTGAACCTCCCTCCCGTCTCCCTCCCCATCCCACCCCTCTAGGTTGATACAGAGCCCCTGTTTGAATTCCCTGAAACATACAGCAAATTCCCATTGGCTATCTATTTTACACATGGTAATGTGCTCAATATTGCTCTTATTAGAGAAATGCAAATCAAAACTACAGTGAGATATCACCTCACTCCAGTCAGAATGGCCATCATCAAAAAGTTCACAAACAATAAATGCTGGAGAGGGTATGGAGAAAAAGGAACCCTCTTTGAGCTGTTGGTGGGAATGTAAATTGATACAACCACTATGGAAGATGGTATGGAGATAAAACCACCATGTGACCCATCAATCCCACTCCTAGGCATATACCCTGAGGAAAGCAAAATTGAAAAGGCCAGGTATTTTAAGAACCTCTCCATGGTGGAAGACAAAAAAATAAACAAGAAGAAAGAAGGAACTTTAAAAACTATCTGATGGAGAAATTAAGAAAACCCATCTGCAATTGTATCAAAAAGAATAAATTTAATCAAGGAGGTGAAAGACTTACACTCTGAAAACTACAAGGCAACTGATAAAATTAAAGATGACACAAATGGGAAAATACACTGTGCTCATAGATTCGAACAGTTAATAGTTAAAATTTCTATACTACACAGAGCAATCTACAGATTTAATGCAATTCCTACCAAAATACTCATGGCATTTTTCACAGAGCTAGAACAAATTAACCTAAAATTTGTATGGGTGCACAAAACCCCTGAATAACCAATGCAATCTTGAGAAAGAACAACAAAGCTGCAAGTATCACAGCTCCTTTTAGAGTCTGTAACTTTTAAGAAAACAAGGGTACTAGGAGCAGGATAGACCATGGTTGAAAATACATGGTTTCTTTAAAAAAAAAATCAGTATAGACTTCCTAATTGTGCTACTTATAGCAACTATAAAGTTAGCAATTTGAGAGAGCTTTTAATTAGGCATAACATAGTGTTAGTTTTAGCTACTGGAAATAGATACGAAGCATGAATCACTTTCTTAACAGAAATGTAGGCTAAATGTATCCATCACAGATTTTCAGAATTTCACCTAAATTTCTTCTTAGCCACATTTTGCATACTGACACTGAGAATCAGTAAACAGGATGAACTAGCCAATTACTGTCTTTGCAAATGAGTCTAAATGGACTATAGTTTATAATGTCAGTGGAACTGACACAGCAGATGGACAACTGCACTTACGACAGATTGTAACATGCCTGATTACAAAATAATTCGTTGCTGAATAGGCCTCATCACCAGCAGAAGTTCTCACGGAGAAAGTTTCTTTAGAACCAAATAAACATAAAGCAAGAGTCATCAGGAAGCATTATCTGAGCCTCCATGTGTCATTTTCCAGATGTTAACCAGGTACAATAAAAGAAGGCTCTCTTAGAAAAAAAGTTCCTGGAGCAAGTTACTCTCGCCCTTCTGATGTAAGCTGTGGGAGAACAGCTGTTCAAATGTCTGGCCAACCAGGAAACGCAAAACATGACTCTGCCCTCTATGAGCTACTGGTGGGATTTTAGATTCAGGTAACCTCTTTGTTATTGATTAATGACATGTAGAATTCAGGTAAGTTCTATGAATATTTCATATTATTAGTAATATAACAAATATGGGAATATCTATTGCATCAACATTCCTTATCTGCACCACCATGGCTTGCAAGTGCTTGCAATGGCTATATTTTAAAATAGGTTGAAAGTACAACATATAACATTTTTTTAGTTTCTAACATATAGAATTTTCAAAATCCTAATCTTTTTAATCCTTAATCTTCTGTGAAAGGACTCAATATCTCTGAATTGTGCTCTACCAACACTTCTGTGCCCTCATGCCACTATCTTATCTTCTTGTCACTGGAAAGGAGTCAGGTGGATACTCTACTTCCAGCCTTTTAAAACCCAGAGGCATCTCTGTAGTCTTTGGAATGCACTCTGTTGAGTTGCCTGTCTCCTGAAAATACTGGTAATTTCCAGGTACATTTTTCCTTCAGTCTCTATTTCCTATGGTACAACTGTGCAAATTAGAATTCCGGTCCTGGGTATCCATTCCACATCCCCCAAATTTCAAAATCTATCACAAATAAATAGATAAAAAGACAATTAACTATAATATATACACATACTTTGTGCAAACTTTTATTCATAGGTAAAATCAAATACCACTTACTATCAATATATAAAACAACGTTAATTATCCCTCAGTATAATCATATTTTTGCACTATTAGTGGGTTGCTGTTCCTTCCTGCACTTTCTTGCACCTGTTAATCTTTCCCTTACCATAAAGGCAGCTTTGATAGTTTTCCATGCTCTGATTCAGAGGAATAATATGCATACAGGTAAGAACAAAGAAGTCAGTTAAATTTTTGAATGGATTTTTATAAATTTACATGAGCCAATACTTCGATCTTTAAGGGCCAAGAATATGAAGGGAAAAAAAAAAGGATTTTGAGGCTTCAAACAACAGTAATCATTTTATTATTACTCATAGCTTCTATGGATCAGAATTCTAGGAAAGGTTGGGATATGCAGCTCCATCTTGCGGGTGTTGCATGCCTTTGCAGTCAGATAATGGTGGGAAGGTGCCCACAAATTTCTTCAAAAGGTAGAGCCCAATCTTTATCCCCTTACGTGTCGGTTTACCTTAGTGTCTCACTTCTAATAAATGGAACAAAATAGAAGTGACAATGTGTAACTTCTGAAATTAGGTCATTAAAAGCATTGCAGCTTCCTCACTCTTGGGTCACTTGCTCTTCAGGAAGCCAGTTGGCCTGTGCTTGAGGACACTTAAGCAGCTCTATGGAAAGGTCCATATGGTAGGAATTGAAGCCTCCAGCCAACAGCCAGGAATGAAGTCTTTTGCTTGGAACTAGATCTTTTAGTCTCAGTCAAGCCTTCAGAGGACTGAAGCCCCAGTCAACATCTTTATAGCAACCTCATGAGAATCCCTAAGAAAATCACCCATCTAAGCCACTCTTGAATTCCTGATCCATAGAAAATGGGAGAGAATAAATGCTTGCTGTTTTAAGACACTACATTTTGGGGGTAATTAATTTGTTACACAGCAATAGATAACTAGTTAGGAGGGGAAGCTGGAGCAGCTGGGGGCTCTCCAATCATCCTTCATTTTTTATGTTCTCAATATTTCTCTATATGGTTTATCTGGGCTAGTTTGGGCTTTATCACTCTATGGCAACTGGACTGCATATGATGGCTGAATACTTGTTGGCTGATAGGCCTTTTATAATCTATCTTTAGAAGTCACATAACACCACTTTCTGCATACTTTATCAGTTAAAGCAGTCACACAACAGTGGGAGGACAAATAGAGACTAAGGAAAAAGCATAAATGTCTGATGAAATAAAAGCTATATCTTAACACACACAAAAAAGTAGCCACAAAACCTGTCCAGTGTCAAAGGGAGGAGTCACGCACCTCCGTCTCTTAATGAAAGGAGAGGCAAGTTGTATTGTATGAAGAACATTTTGGATAGGAAATACTATTACAGCCATCTTTAGAAAATGCAATTTTCTACATTGTAAGTCTTCCACACTTTAAGCCAAGTACCACATCCAAAAAAAAAAAAAAGGCATTTGAATAACAGATTAGCAGAGTTATAAATTTAGGAGTCATCAGTGTATAAAGAACAACTGTAGCCACTGGGAATGGATAATATCACCTAGGGAGAGGATAGTGTGAGGAAGAAATGTAGGCCTTAGAGGTCACCATGAAGAACTCCGAAATTTAAGAACCAGGCCAGCTAAGAAGCAAATTGAGAGGTAGCAGGAATTTCAGAGTATTTTATGTCAAAGTCAATAAAAGAGGAGTACTCAAAAAAAAGAACAATGCAGTCATTTCAGGAGCAAATGCTGTTGAAAATTAAACTAAATGATAGAATATTTTCATGGGATTTAGCAATGTGGAGGTTGTTAATGATTTTCAGGGGCATGTTGGAGGCACAAGCTAGACTAAAATGGTTGAAAACATAAAAGAAAGAATAAGCGTAGTCCCAGGAGGGAGATGAGATCATAAAGCACAAAAGAATGGATTAGCCTTGAATAAGAGAAGGAACATCTGTAGCATTGGAGGAAAGGAGTTTAGGATGAGCTCGGATGAGCACATAAGCAGGGGCAGGGTAGGGGCAGCAGGCTATCAGGGAAGTTAATGCTTAAAAGTCTCTGGTAAAAGGTCATTTGTTGAAGAGGGGGTAGAACGAATAGCTCTTAAGAGTCTGAGGAGGTCTCTGAAGGCCTGTTGCCAAGGAAATGACAGATTTACTCACTGCAAACCTATAGTGTATAATCTATGATTTTAAAAAAGTTCATTGACGTGAATTTAACTTTTTGTATAAATAACAATAAAAAGAAGTTAAATCAACTATGTTGATTTTTACTTTAAATTTAATAAAAATAAAATATCTATATCCGATTTTCCTACCAAGTGAATATGAAAATGGTAGGAAAACCCTGGTCACTTATTTTATTCTACCTTCAGGTATAAGCCTCCTATGCTAGGGAAATCTAATTTCTAAATGCTTCATTTGATTTATTACTTTATAAAAGTGTAGTTGCAGTAAGGAGAGACATAAGAAAGGTCTAAAAGCAGGAAATTATAGGTTTATTTTCATTTTTACCCATTGCAAGAGACATACTGCTTATACTATACCTACTATCTTTTCCAATAACATAGCTATTTATAACATTATATATGAGACACCACTATATCATATATTCCTCCTGCAGTTGTTCTACAATGGTAAAGCAGCATGGGTTCCTTCTTAGCTGAGACTCGTGTGAAAATTTATTACAGACTCATGATCAAGAGTGTTCTCAATAGAGAATGACTCCACAGCATATGGCTCTTTGGCAAAGGAAAAAAAAAAAGACTGCAGTATCTTTTGCAGTATCTGAAAATGGGCTCCTGTTCAACAAAAATGAGCTTATCCAATTACAATGGAAATAGAGAAAGGATTTTTACCTCTGGACAATGGCTGTAAGAACCTTATGTCTTGCTACACCAGGTTGAACCAACACAGACCAAAATTCAGCATAAATGTAAACTTCTGGTAAGAAACACAGACACAGGAAAAAGATTTTAGTGATACTCTCCTGTTGCAGCCACATATCTTTCTTACCCTAGGTTTGCTAAAATAAATATAATACAGCTGTAGAGGCTACAATTATATGGTTATATATAATAATAATATTCTCAAGTCTGAACACATAATCCTGCTATTCCCAATTTCATTAAATTAACTATTATATATTACATATCTTCATCAGGTCTGTCCACTTAAGGTGCAGTTGTTATAATAAATGTTATTATGCTCTGGAATTTAATTTACTATGGTTTATTTAATATAAGGTAGACATTCTTTATGAAACAGAAACAGATTCACAGACATATAGAACAGACTTGCGTTCACCAAAGGGGAGAGGGGAAGTGGGGAAGGGATTGAGATTTGGGGATTAGCAAATGCAAATGAATATTAATTGAATGAATAAACAAAGTTCTACTGTATAGCATGGACAGAGGAGCCTAGCAGGCTACAGTCCATAGGGTCGCCAAGAGTAGGACACTATATAGCACAGGGAACTACATTCAACATCTTGCAATAAACTATAATGGAAAAGAATATGAAAAAGAATGTGTGAATCATTTTGCTAAAATACACAACAGAAATACAGCGGAAATAATACAACATTGTAAATCTACTATATTTCAATAAAGTAAATTTTAAATATATATATAATATAGATTTTCTTAAGTACATATTATAAGACTAGGCTGATAGTTCAGGTAATTGGGGAAAGAAATAGCTTAAGAAATAGTACTTCCTATTGGGTTTAGACTTTGCCTGTAACAATTTCAGGTCAAGGAAAACCTTTAGCTTGCATGTATCTATATATTTCTGTTACATGTATATTAAGGGTATCCAGTGAACCCTTAAGTAAGAAGCCATATCACTTTTTCTAGTGGTTGAAACACTTTGCCCAGAAACATGAAAACAGATCAATTTCCAAGGAGTTTAAAAAAACAAAGACTTAGAACAATGGAACTTTAAAGTATCCCTTTTCATATCTTTCAGCAATAGATTGCCATTATGAAACACAAAGTTTTAAAAGGTATTCATTGAAATAGAATTGCTGTCCTAACAAATCCTACTCAACATTCAAATAAGGCAAAAATTCTCTTTTCCTGCTTTTTATCCTTTGCTGTTATGATGGGTAAATACAAATAATAATATCTGACACTTCTGAAAATCTACTATTGGTCAGATATTTTTCGGAGTGCTTTGACTAAGCAAAACCAATGAAGAATGGTCCATCTTTCCTAATATCTGCAATTTAGAGCAATCTGAGGGACTGGAATGCAAAAGTAGGAAGTCAAGAAACACCTGGAGTAACAGGCAAATTTGGCCTTGGAATGTGGAATGAAGCAGGGCAAAGACTAATAGAGTTTTGCCAAGAAAATGCACTGGTCATAGCAAACACCCTCTTCCAACAACACAAGAGAAGACTCTACACATGGACATCACCAGATGATCAACACAGAAATCAGATTGATTATATTCTTTGCAGCCCAAGGTGGAGAAGCTCTATACAGTCAAAACAAGACCAGGAGGTGACTGTGGCTCAGATCATGAACTCCTTATTACCAAATTCAGACTCAAATTGAAGAAAGTAGGGAAAACCGCTAGACTTTTCAGGTATGACCTAAATCAAATCCCTTATGATTATACGGTGGAAGTGAGAAATAGATTTAAGGGCCTAGATCTGATAGATAGAGTGCCTGATGAACTATGGAATGAGGTTCGTGACATTGTA